>LPNX010840173.1:635-28333 GCA_001517045.1 Pseudotsuga menziesii
AAATATGCGCGGGTCTGTAGTAAGGCAACCCGCGCATCATGCGCGACTTTGTATAAGGACAACCCGCGCATAGATCTATGCGCGACTTGCTGAACTTGACACCCGCGCATATGCGCGACCTGCTAATAAGGAGAGGCGCGCATACATCTCAACTCTCAAAATAACAAAGTAACCAGCTGGATAAAAAGGGAATGTGTTTCAGCATCAATCAAGGTATAATGAAACTGGGCAAACCTCAATCCATATGTGTCCTTTTGTGTGCCAACCTGAGGGATGTCAGCACTCGGACGGAGAGGTGCCAATCAGCTGTATAACAGTCACCCTTTAACAATTATTATGTCCAAAAAGTTGAGTAAAGAGGAAAAACCAAATGGGGAAAATCCTCCCTCAAGAAAGAAGATGAGAGGAAAACCAAAAATGTTGTTGATGCTGCTCCAAACTAAATGTTGATGTCTGGAGGAATGTTCTTCTTTGGAAGAAGATAAGTCTTCTCACCTAGATCAAGGACAGCTATAGAATGGAAACTAGGACAATGTAGAATAACTGAGATCCAATGATGTGAAATCTCTTAAGAGTTGTAATTAGCTCCAAGATGATGTAATGACTTGAACTTTGAACCAATAGAGATGAAATCATCTCCAGATAGGTAAAATAAGAGTCCAAGCGAATGTATGAGGTCTCCAACTTCATTTACATAGAGAGGATGTGTGCAAGTGATCATGTAGGAACATAGATAAGGCATAGGATCAAAGAGTGTGAATGCATGGGATCCATGGGTTGATCTAGATTCCAAAGAATCCAAAAGAACACACATAATCATATCAGTAGACTCATGGGAATAAACTGATAATGAATCCTCTATAGTATAAGTATGAAAGGAGGAAGAAAGGATATGTTCAAAATATTCAAAGAGGCTCTGGGGATTGATGCCAAGAAGAAAGGAGGAGATGCAAAAGCATATGAGATCAAGCCTGGTAAGTGGAAAGGCACTAATAGGACTTGATATGGCTAAGAAAATATCCTCAAATTCACTGGGTTGTGCACCATCAAGGAGAGAGGTATGGAAAAAGTGTGAAGGATCTGGCACATAGATATCATAATCTAAGATAGAAGACATAGAGAACAATGAATGTGTGAGTGAATCATCATCAATAACAATAGAAGCTCCATCTGTCCCTTCTTTATCATCATTAGTATCTTCAAGAGACACAAAAAAATATTTCTCTTCAATACTTGCTTCTTCATTGAAGGAGGAAGCATTCAAATCAAAGAGGATAGTAGTAACATGAACTGTATGAGAAAATTCTTCATCAAATAATGTAGAGACCAAGACATCTTGAGAGACGGCACATGAGGAGATGTTGGGTTTGCTTCATGCTTCATATTCTACTTCATGCACACCAAAATCGTTTTCCAATTTTTTCCAAAGATCAAATGGATATTCAATAGAATCTATGAGATGATGTTTATTTGGAAACATTGCCAAGAAAATGATTCCATAAGCTCTATCACAATTATTCCTCCAGTCAATACTCTCTTCATAAGACTGAGGTTCTCTTAAAGTACCAATGGAGACATCAAAGAGACATTCCCTCTTCATGTATGCACTGATATTTGGCTTCCAATAAACATAGTTGAAAGGATATAGTAGAGGAACTTTTGAATCCATATTGAAGTTGTTGCACATACAAATAAACATGCAAATCTGAAAGGATAATTAATTGATGAGATCCCAAAGCTCTGATACCATGTCATAACTTTGATATCCTACGCTTTGATACCATGTCAGAGCTTGAAGCTCTTGATATCATGTAGAGACTTGATGGATTCGGAAACCTTTCTCTCTTATACCATTTCAGAATTCTAAATCCTTGATGGAAACATGAATTCCATAAACAAGCTAAGAATCTAAGCACACAATTAACCTCACTAGGAATTGCAAAGAATCAGAAAAAGGAGAGAATAAGAGGAATTAATGAACACACATTAATGAATGATCAATAAATGATAATTGATATTATTACAATGGTAATACATCCTTATAAAGGAGATTTGAGTTGATGGAATACAACGCATTGGTAGCTCATAAATTAGACTTGCCAAATATGATAAACCCCCATAGGTGGTTAAAGCACTTCCCAAATCAGTCAAGGACCTCAAAAATTAGAAAAAGCATGATTTAGTTGTCAAGAGTGATGGAAAAACATGCTAATCCTAGAATATGGAGATCAAGTCATGGAATATGGGTTGGCAACAAAAGATACTGCTTTCCTAGTTAACTAGCTTTACCTTATCCACAGAAAAGTTGGATAAAAGCAGCATAAGAAAAAATCTATAGGAAAGTGTAGTTACTAATTCTAGTAGTCCATAAAGTGGTTAAGATCAACCTAGAATAAAAACTAAAGAAGTCATGTGGGATATATGGCATGTGTTGACTTTAAGGTGCAAGTGGATGCTAACTAATTAGCTAGTGGGTAGAAATTTAATCGAATAATGATTAAATATGTTATTCTAAGTTATGAGTGGGTTTAATAATATCCCAACAATCTACTAGATCATGATGAAGTGTATAAATAGGTGGAAAAACATTTAAGTTTATCAGCAATCAAGTCTCTCTTTATACTACACATCTTTGGAGAAAAAGTGTGAAACGTTTTGGAGAAGCAATGTATGTGCATCTTTGAGGATTGGGGAGATTCATGAAAAATTACACAAATTTCTCATACAGTATCAAAATTACAAAATTATTGGCTTGTTGGAAAGTTGGTTGTGAGGGCTATGTGATAAATCTATATAGATATTGTTTTGGTTTCTATTTTGTCTCTTCATATTGTAATCTTGGAAAATGTATGATTCATGCTTATGTGTTTCTATCGTGATGGAACATGTCTTTCATGGATAGAGCTCATCTTTGATATTGGTATGTGAGCCTCTCTCTTGGTACATCTCTTTGAAGTCATTAAATATGGTATGGAGGCTATGGTGATGTTTATCTTCGTAGTTATAGTTGGATAGATCATGGTATTATGTATGCATTGATTTGATGTAAATGATTGAACATGGAAATGGCATATTTTGATGATTGTTTATCAGAATTAATGGGAATTGAACTTGAGGTATGCACAACTTGATGTAGTGATAGAAACAAGGACAATGATACAGAAATAGGGATAGTGATACATGAACAGAGACAATGATATAGGTATAGGGACACGTATACATGTATGGGTTGTCAAAGATAGTGATATAATGATCATTACATATTGTTTCTTATATTCATATTAGGGTGACAAGACCTGACAAGGATAGGATATTGTAGTCTCATTCAGGTTGATGCCTAAGAATTGTGAGTTGGTGCTCACTGAGGATTGTAATCCTATCTACATGTTGGAGCCTGTAACCTTAGGGGTTTGTATCCTCCTTTTAGTTAGATATTATTAAATAGGGGGTTGGATCCTCCTTCTAGTTGGTGCTAAAAAATTAGGGTCTTGGAGCTTCCTTCTAGTTGGTGCTTGTAAACACAATGAATGCAATCTTCATATTATAAATAACATCTTTTGTGTTTTTCACCCATTTGGGTTTCCATGTTAAATCTATTTTGCACTGTGTATGATTTTTATGTGATGGTTTAATGTGATGGTGAATAATATTGTTAATTGTTAACGTTACATGTTAAAAGTGGTAAAAAGTGCCCAATACTAATTCACCCCCCTTTAAGTATTGTTGAATATTCCAACACTATTAAGGTCATATCCAACCAATATAGACAACACTAATTTAATAGTATAAATGTAATGCCACAATATATTGAGCTTAACATGCCCCTCCCTTTCAAACAAGTGTTGTCCTCGACACTCTTATGCTTGGATGTTTCTACATGATCAACTCAACTTCCCTCATCTCTTATTCTATTGGCAAGTTCTTCCACTTTATAAAGTACTCGGTAATTGCTCGATTTTGCAATTTCTTGATCCTTGTATCAATAATTGTTTTAGTTTCTAGTATCAATTTTCCTTCTTTATCAATATATAGTAAAATAGTTTGCAATGAGATCTTGTCACCAATTACTATTTTAGGAAAGAAACATGGAAGAATATATGCACATGTGAATATGGATGAAACTCCAATTTGTAATCCATACTTTTAATACTCTAGAACACATTATAGGGACTATGGTACTTGGGTGATAATTGATTGTCCTTCTTTTGTTGCTTGATTGACATATGGTTGTATGGTTGTATCCTCAAAAATACCCAATCCTCCACTTCGAATTTTCTTTCACTGTGATGTTTATCTACTTATTGTTTCATAATATTTTGTTATATAGCCAAGTTATCTTTGGATAGTTGGAGAAACTCCTATCGGTGCTCTATGTGATCCTTTACTCATTGAAACTTAGATTTCTCTTTTAAGGATGATATGAAGGAAGGATGATGATAGCCATAAATTTCTATAACTAGTGACATTCTTTATGAAGTATGGAAATATGTGTTGTACCACCATTTTTCTAATGGAAAACACTTGATCCATTGGGTTTATTTATCATATGCAAAGAAACAAAGATACCCTTCTAGGTTTTTATTCATAATATCAATTGATATGGGGATTAACATCATATCTCTTGGGCTAGTTACCAAAATGGAAAAATACTTTGATCTCCATATTATTAAGGATTATGTTCAAAACCCTAAAGTTGGAGTCTTATATCTTGACTCAAAACATTGGCATTTCTGATGATGGTACCAGAAATATTATCATCGTTATGTCCATGGACCTAATTTGTTAAAACCCTTCATGAGCATTTTGAAAGGGACACTCACAACTTGAGTAGGTTAACCAAATTACACTAGAATGGCATAGTTTTAAACTATATTACAACATTTGAGCAATTGGACATCAACATAGAGGTCCTATCAGATTCCTTTTTACATGAATGCTTCATGAGGGACCTCGAGGAGGAAATACAACTACCTGTCATTACACAATACCCCATTGTTATTTTTTCTTAGATTTTGTTATCTTAGTTAGGATCTTTATCTAAAATATTAACATGTACACCAATATGCATAAGGTAGAACAGATACACAAGACACAAATATTTTCATCGAGGAAACCATAAAGGAGAAAACCTTGCAAACACACTTAGAATAGTATAGTCACAAAGAATGTGTCATAAGCTGATCAAATCCATTAATAAGAAGTCCTCGGCAGCTATCAATCTCTCCTTCTTGTCTCTCTCTCTCTCTCATGCAAACTTTAGTGAGTGTGATGTTTGCATAAATGAGGGAGGGTGCCCCCCTATTTATACTAATCAAGTGACTAACCTATTACATGACTAGAGATGACCTCTTACCCTAACAGGGTTGACTTCTCCTAGAGAGACTCCAAAAATACATTACATGATGTTTCGCTGGGGACTATTGCTCTGGCTTAAAACTGAGGTTGTACCTCAAGGTCTATACACAATAATGGTATCCCAAAAGGAGGTAAACACATATATAATGGGTGTACAATAACATACAATGAGAATATACATCAAAATATCTTCCAAAGTTACAAATACATCAACACTCCCTCTTAAATAGGAAGGTATTCTCTCTCTTCCACAGTCATCAACACATCTAGTCAAGTCTTCACCACAAAGTCATCGTCACGGAGTCATAGAGTCATAATCATAGTTACTTCCATCATCATATTCCTATTGATCATCGAACGGCACTATCTATCATCAAAAGTTTCTACAGAGCCGACCCATTTACATGTTGGGTGTAGTCCTAGTCCTCATCTAGGTTGTTATCTCTCAAGAAATTACTTTGGTTGTAGAAGGAAAGTTCTAGAGGTAACCTCAAACTAAAATTTAGACTAAAATTATCATTTTTAGTCAAAAGGGGCTCCCTCAACAAAAAATACTACTCAAGGTCACTGAAATAGTAATTTTTCTTTTAAGTACAATAGCTAGAGCTTCCAAAAATGGATCATGAAAATTTTTAGATTACAATTAGTGATATTAGGAGAAAGAAACCATTGGGAGAATGGAGTCTGAAGGAACAAGGGAGGGAGAATGGACAGAGAACATAAGAGAACATAATGTAGAATGTATATTTAATAAAAGTAGACGATGAAATATTACATACTAGGTGCCTTGGTAATTTATACTGTAAGTGGGGAAGAGAGGTGACTTTTCAAGTCACCTCTTAGTTTATTTACATTAATTAACCTAGCTTAATATTTAAAATTGGCTTTTGTTACATTGCCTTCCCCTTAAGGAAGCTTTGTCCTCAAAGCTTATTTGACGAAAATGACTACGTGAACTATCGCAATGTCTCTGATGTGGATATTTGTATGGGTTGTTACTGGTAGGTTTTGTCCCAGGTTCTATTTTGACTATGTGTTTGGTTTTTCTGTTTGGTGGGAGCGCCATAGGTAACTCTTGAAACACCTTGCGATGTTTTTCAATTATCTCTTGTGTTTCTGATTGTTTGTCCATATCTCCTTCACTTATTAGAATCTCCATTTCTTAACATTGAGGTCTATACGTTGGTGCATCTTTCCAATGTATCTTTTCCATCTGAGGTGATGTTACCAATTGTGTCGGAGGTGGTTGGAACTCATATAATTTGTGTGTTTTCCCGAATGCATGGAATTCAATAAAATGTTCTTGGTGATTCATAGAGTATGTACCCAAGGTTTGTAACCATTGTATTCCTAATACTACGTCGATTCCTCCCAGTGGTACCGCAAAGAAATATGATTCTGTTACCACCTAAGTTGTACTTAGTGGTTTTTTTTATCAAGTGAGCCTGGTGAACTGGACAAGGACAACTTGTTCGAACTTCAAAGAACCTTCAGTATTGCTTCTAGGAAGCTTTGTTGTACTATATCACATGTTCATACCCCATGGGGGAATTGTAATAAATGTTCTAGCATGATAGTGTTTGTAAAAGACTCGGTCTCTTAGACTTTATTTGTCAATCTGATCAGCCCAGGGTGTTTTTTCCCTTGGTTATTATTGGCTGTTGAATAAATGATTGATAATTTCTGAGTTTTTCACTCCATACCTCCAAAGTTGGGATGGTCGGCTTGGCATTTAGGCCTATTGAGGTTATTAGAGTCTATGTGTCAATGTATAAGCATTCTAGACATCATGGTCAAGTCATATGAACATGTCTAAGTCCCCCTAGGTTTTTTCAATTTTTCAATTTTTTAGTTTTTTCAGTGTTTTTTATTAAAAATTTAATTTTTCCAAAACTTAGGCTATTTTTTAATAGTTTAAATTGGAAAAAATGATTTTGTAATAAAAGTGGGCCAAATAATCGGTTTCAGTCATGTAGGTGCTCATTTTCAAGCTAAGAGCACCATGTAAACCCATGGTCCCACTATTTCCTAGTTTTGAGTGATTTTCCATCACTCAGGTCAGAAAGCCCCAAAAATCAATTATTGATTATTTTAATTAATAAATTGATGAATAATGGAGCAAATCCAAAATCCAAAATCAGTGGATTCTCAGCCGATTTGATTGAAATCAATCAGATCTGAAGCAGATTGACTGCATCTGACAAATCCTTGACTGAAGGAGGTGATCAAATTAGATCTAGAGTTGATCTTTAGCATCCATAGTTGATCTTCAACATCCTTTATGGGGAATTTCACCCTCCCTCTCTCCTCAACACGTTTTGTCTCATTTGGATGATTTTTGGTGGATGCTTCAGTCAACAGGTTGAGGTGTCAATCAGATCAGCTCTCCGATTGACAATTGCACTCAGTGAGACTCAGATCTGGCTCAGTTAGACATAGATCAGGAATTGATGGACTCTCCATCATCATATTTTGTCTATCTCCTTGGGATTCCCCCCCCCCCCTGGGCTGGATCTCTTGGTTTTTGTATATATCCAAGCACAACAACCTCTTCCAAGCTAGTTAGAACTGGGATTGAGGTGCTGATACTATTGTACTATTGTATTGTTCATTTGAAATAAAGAGAAGCTTTGGAGGCAAGATGGTGTTGTGCCATTGTATGTGTGGATGATGATTGCCATTGTTTTACTGAGGTAACCTGTATCTGTGTTCATGATTTGCTAATTGCTTGTAATCCGTTGTTAAGATTGATAATAACCTTATTATAATCTTGGTAGGAAAGGTGCTTTTCAATAAGTTTATTGACCATCTCTTTCTTTTGATGCATGTTTAGAGATATAGATTCAACATGTCCTATAAGCTTATATGCATGTTATTTTGAATCTCTGTGTATGTACTAATTGGATCTCACAAGTTTTTTGGCAAGTTTCTTTATTTCAGCTGAGCTGCAGGTTCCTACATTGGAGAGGATGCTGATATATTTTGTTTCTTCACTCTCTTCAAAACCTTCCAAAGGAAATAGTCCCTTCACATTCCACCTGAAAGCTCCACTATGGATCTTCAAGGAAACCAGCATTTCTCTCCTCCTCTTCCTCCCTCAAGATCAACTCTTCACCCGGTTACTTTTTCATAGCTTTGATTTTGTTTAGATCTATCATATTAAAAGTAATTTCAACATAGATCTATCCTATTGAAGTTCATATTCTAGATCTTGCTCTTAACAAGTTTCATAAGCTTTCTAGATCTAGCTTTAGGGAAATCGTCCTTTCTGCATGTAATTTTTAAAGAAAATTTGTAGCTTGCATGCATTTGATTTCTGTTTGCTGTACGTTAAAATTTCATATTCTAAAATAATGTGCACATCTTATTGGCTTCCCAAAAGGCAAGCCAATATCCCAAGGAAAGCTTGCCTTCCTTGGTTCCTGTTTTCCCTTTTTTAACTAGTTTTCAGCTTACCTTTTTGGTTAAAAGTGAGCTACCCCAAAGGTACTTTCAGAGTGATTTTGGGAATATTTCAGTCTGATATTATTGCTGGTTTTTATCAGGTTTTACAGAAAGGAAAGGAAGCTACTGTTCGGAGGTGGCCTTAGGAGCATTCAAATCCCCCCAAGGGTCTCCCGTTTGACTAAAACCTTTAACTTTCGCACTTTGTAAGCTCTTGAATTCATTCCATATAAGGATCAAGAGGAATTATATCAGTTCTCTGATAGTGTAACCACTGTTAATACAAATATTTTTTGAATAGGCTCTTTCGAGCCCATTCCCCATCCCCCCTAGGGGGATTTGCGTCGGTGTCCTTTTGTTGTTTTTTGCTCATTTATTTTCAAACTAGTATTGATATAATATACAGGGTAGTATAATTTATTTCATGATAATTTTCATATTCCATATTTTATATTTCAAAGTAATCGTAATACTTGCCCCACGACTTCCCGATTGACCCGAAAGGGGAAAGAGATTCGTGGTAGGACTAATTAGGAAACTAGAATTGTGCATTTGTTTGATTTTTTCTATCATTTGTTTTTAAGCTACTATAAAATTAACCCCTCCTCGATTCCCCGATTGAGATCCAATTGGATCGAAAGAGGTTCCTGGAGGGTTTTCTTTTAAACAAGAACACCCATTGAAAATTTATTAAAATTGACAAGACTCCAATGTGTATGCTCTACACTTGGCTGCGGTTCGTCCGATAAGTAAAGCTATATCAAAATCACTTGAGTGACTAGTATAATTAGGACTCACTCTCCCAAATTAACAAACCAACAGGTGAAAATCCAACACCTAGATCAAACCATCACGGTGGAAAAATACCCAAAGGAAGCGGGAACTTCTGAAAAGTGACCTCGGGGCGCCAATCTCTGTTACACCCTAACGGGTGCATTATGAACAATAGCCCTAGAGACTCCATTTCAGCCCACATATTCCTTGCGGGTAGCTGTGGAGGTTTAGTTTTGGACATACTCCAAGTACTTTCGGGCATATCTGGAGTCCCCCCCTTCGCCTAATTTTAAACAAACCATACTTCAAATTTAACTTAAAATGTACCAAGAGACAGTTGAAAAACATTCACTCCAAGAACATGCAAGTACATTGATCTTATTTTTTGACCCCATTTTAAGGCACTAGTTATTTTCTTGCTTTATATATATATTGTGTCTCAGCATTGTGCTTTCGTGTGTTCATTTTTGTACCTTGCCATCTTTGATTGTCCATAGTTAAATATTGAACTCCTAAGTAACTCATTCAGTTTAACATCACCTTACTAAGTAGATTGTCCTTAGTAACATACTAGGGTCTATCCCCCTTGGCTTCATTAGGAGTTGAGCCTAAACGAAGGAGTCAAGAACAAGGTGACAGCATTGACTCGAGACTTGCCCCCAAGGACACTCCGAGTGGCTTGAAGATTTCTGCCACGTGACCTAGGTGTGTGAAAGGTGGCAATAGATTCTAAGTTATGTTCTTGCATTTGTAACTTAAGCTTGTGACATTTTCCCACAGTGCCGGTATTCTTGCCATTTGCTACCATAACCTTCATGTTAGGTACTGGACAAACAAATAGGTTAAATACTTTAGCAAGGTTGAGGAAACCACCTAATTATTGTTTGTGAAGATTATTGTTTTCTTGGTTTCCTATAGTGTGAGGAAACTATTCTCTATTCGTGACGTAAATTGTGTCCAATTTGATGTCAAATTGTCACTCGTTTGTTTGATTTTTGAATAAATTTCCTTGTAGTTCTTGTTATAAATTTTCTCAATGATTTGATCGAACTGAGCATCCATTGATATGGTGATTGCTGGAATTTCTCGGTGCTAAACGTGGATTTATTTTTATTCAATGTACGATGCCAGCTCACCATGATTCTCTTCTCTCTTCTTTTAAAAAAAAATAATTTTAATAATAATAGTTATTATTATAATATAGTTTTTTTAATTAAATAATAATATTAATAGATATGATTAATATTAAAGTATTAATAATTTATTTATTTATTTTTTAAAAATTAACAACCGAGCATGGATGGATGATGGCAGCAGTGTGGATGGAGAGGGGAGGTGATGGAGGTGATGGAGGCAATGTGTATGGAGAGCGGAGGTGACAGAGGGAAGGGATCGGAGGTGATGGAGGGTTCAGGTGGATGGAGAGCGGAGGGTGGAGGATCGAGCAGGTGTGTGCGGGATTGGGGATGGAGGATGGAGAATGTGCACATAGGTTGGAGGATGGAGAGAGGTGGAGAGGTGGAGGGAGTAGATGCAAATGGAGGGAGGTGGAGGTGGTGACGTTAGTAGCTGGAGGTGGCAGCATTAGAAGCTGGGGGTGATGGCATAGCAAGTGGAGGAGCACGCAAATGGAGGGAGGGTGGATGGAGAAGGCATGAACGTGGAGGGGAGAGCGGTAGAGGGGATAAGTGTGTGGATGGTAGAAGAGAGGATGGAGGTGGAGATGTGTAACAGGCATCAAAGGGGGGATGGAGTGTAGCGTGAGCACATGGACGATAAAGAGGAGGTGGGTGCAGCGAAGGTGGAAGTGGGGAGTGGTGGTGGGATGGTGCTGAGAGCCAAGAGGCTCTGAGACCAATGAAGGGACAAGGGAGGGAGAATGGATAGAGAACGTAATGTAGAATGTATATTTAATTAAAGTAGATGATGAATTACATAATAGGTGACTTGGTAATTTATACCGTAAGTGGAGAAGAGAGGTGACTTTTCAAGTCACCTCTTAGTTTATTTACATTAATTAATCTAGCATAATATTTAAATTTGGTTTTTGTTACAGAGTCAAACCAATACAAATATTTAGTTTTGTAGATCAAAAGAAAGAACAATCTCCACCTTAGAAGATAGGAAAACAATAATCTTCAGTCATAAATTTAGATGTAACATTTTTGTAGATATCCAAAAAAAAAAATCATTACATCAAAGCATAAAGCTAAGGAATAATTTTAATGTAATGTTAGACATAAAAAGTGAGCATTCAATTGCATGCATTTGGAGCACCATAAGCGAATTCCAAACCATTTGTTCTCAACATATAATGAAATACTGGGGTAAATATTAACACATATATGTAAAGAAGATCACAAACTTAAAATCATTTCCATGATAATTTCTATTTTGGAGAGAATTTTATTTTCTTTGTTCTCTGCAAAATTGTATTCAAAAATATTGGTAAAAAACTGTCTGCTTTTTTTGGGATCCAACCCCCAATACATCATATGATTCAAAATATATACAAAGTGGCTCCTTGAGTAAATTCATAACAAGTTTCATGTAACACAAAGTTCTTGTAACTAAACTCCTAATCCCTAGGAATTTATTACCTAAAATATTTCTCTTAAATAACAAATTTTATAAAAATCCATGTTGCATGCTAGAAGAGGTACTCGAACTGCTCCTTTCAACTGTGACACCTGTTCATCATTGATGTAGTTTGTACTTGGTATTTCTAAAATTCTCCATAGATTTCCATTTCTCATGATTTAGGATGTCGTATTCCATCATATCCTTGATTGATACCTCCAATTCCATGTAATGTATATAAGAAATAGGTGGTAAATTTTTTTGGGTTATCAAGAATCGATCAAATATCTCAAAATCAGTTGTTAATTTTTCTATGATGACTTTCCCAGTGAGCCCTTTTCTTAAATCTTCAAATTTTGAATGGTCTATATGGGTGCTCACCAACAAGTTATGATATTGTTCCCAAGAAAATAATATGCCGTCACTATCCCAAAATGAAGAAGACCTTCATCACAAATTTCTTGAAATATTTGTCTAAAATCCTTAATATGAAGAACCATTTGATTTGCCTTTTCCTATAGGACTTTCACAAGACTATGTGTATTGCTAAAATTTCTAGCCCATAAAATGATGGCCAATCTCTCTCTGAATCCCATTTCTTGCATATCCTCATATGTCAAAGTGTTCAAGAAATTAATATAGTTCTGTGATGTATCCAATGGATTCTTATCCAAATTTTCATTCACTACTTTTTATTAAATTGAGCACATAGATCTGTGGACAAACACACAACTCACAAGATAGATCACACAATTTAATTAGTTATTGAAGAATGAAACAGTGCAAAAATGGCTTGCATCTTTTAATGCTTTTCATTAATCAAAGAGTAATTAGATGAATAATTACAATGAAGTATAATGGCTTAAATAGCAACATGCAATTTGAATCCACATGCAATTCGAATTGATTAGACTCTACTTGACTCTAGGTAACTAAGACCTTGTCTAAATCACTGTCGGAGGACTCAATAGTTAACTGACCTTGTCTAAACCATAACCGAAGTTCATCAAAGTTATAAAACACAACTCAAGTGTTACATTCAGTGTTGACTGAGGCTAACTTACTGTGGTAGGTGAGAAATGTGCCCCTCCTACATGTAGCCATGCAAACCTAGTGCTAACTGGATGTAGAGGACTAGAACTGAATGTAACTCACTCCTAACTTAGCTTGACTAGTCACCAACTCAACTCAACTAACCTTGGTTGGTATCAGCACTCCCAGTGGCTCCTAAATTGTAGGGATTGGTCCAAGAGGCTCCTAAACTAATGCATGCAAGTGAAATTAGTGGCAGTAAGCCTCAATTAGTGTTCTCCACACTTTAGTAACTGAAACATGTGCCCCAATTAGGCCAAGTGGACCCAATGGTGCTAGTGACTAAAAATAGATTGGATGGACTCCTGATTTAGACATATGACCAAATTTGGACAAGGGAGGATCAATAATCCTAACACCCCCCCTGAATGCTAACTTGGAAAATCTATGGGCCCTGGTAACTAAGAGCATATGTCACCCATTACATCAAGTAAAGTAAAGTAACTACTCAAAAACAAGGTGTTGGGGAAAAAACCACATGGGAAACCCCCCCCCCCTCTAATTAAGCATGTAGAATCAGGATCAATCTGGTTCTTCTATGCACAGGTATCCTAGGGCCTGGCATGTGAACCTCTCCATCATTATTTCTAAAGGAATCTTCTTCTTTGGAAGAAGAATGATATGCTCAACTAAATCAGAAATATAGACAGTTGCCGGATCAAGACTGGACCCATGTAGAGAAACTGAAGTCAACTGATAAGTGAGAAAAGGTTCTTGAGGATTCATAACATGTGAGGAACACTCAAGAAACTGATATTTTTCAGCCATGAACAGAAAAACATGAGTGTTAAGAACAGCCCCAAGTGTTAGGAGAAAGTGTCCAAGCGGATGTAGAAAATCTTCCTCTTTACCAGTTCTATGAGGAGATGAGCATGTGATCAATGGTAGAGAAGCACTGGGATTGTTGAGAGCAAATGCTTGAGATCCATAGTCTGATATAGCTTCTGAAATATTTAATGAATCAAATAATAAAGTATCATCAACCTCATAAGAGGAAACTAATACCAAATCCCCTGCAGCAATTTTAAGGAAGAATTGCGGTACTTTATTTTTCACACCGGAATTGGTGAGAGAAACTACAAGCATGAATGAAAGCTCTTGGATTTTAAAATATGAACCAAATAATATCATATCAGAAAGTAAATAAGATCTAAATAGGTTCACAACAGATCCAAAACTTTGAAATGAAGTCAAATCCCTAGCAGCAGTTTTGTAGGAGACTTGCGGTACTTGTTTCTTCACACCGTTGATGAGAACAGCTACACGCAATACTGAAATATTATGAATTTGATATACTAAACCAAGAAATATCATATCAGATATAAATAATATCACATCAGATCCAATAATTTTAATATTAGATTCAAATAAATGGTTAACCGAGATAGTGGATGCACATGTTTCTTCTTCTTCAAAATTATGAAGTTTGGTGCATGCAATCCTGCAGGAATTTGCTGGAAGATCTAGATCATGAGGAGCGAATGGTTCACTCTGGTAATATGGTATTTCTTCCAAAATATCCAAGGTATTACATATTTTCACACCAGAAGCAACATTATAGGGAGAAAAAATAAATTTTTCTTCACTTTCGGAAGCAATTACTGGTAAATTTTGCACAAAATTCAAAGGAAAATCACCGGTGAATGTTTGAATGGAAGTGCAGCAGTATTTTTATTCAATATCAGAGATTCAAATGTCTTATTATATTTCATACATATGAGGATATGATATATTATAGATCTCGTAAACTTTCGGAGCATCAGGAGAAGGAGTCACTACATGGAGACTGTCTTCAATTTGAATTGACTGTGTAGAAGCTTCTGCTTTTTCTTCATATTGAACAACTTCATCAAAGAGAGTGGAGGCTGATATTTTTGGATCAAAGATTCTTATGGTGATGGATGTGCTTTCCAAAGTGCTATTATGATCCTCATCAATCATTCCAAAGGTTCTGTCCAATATTTTATAGAGATCCTTTGGGTTTCTAATAGATCTTTTGAGGTAGAGCATGTTAGGAGAAATGGCCATATACACATTTCCATAAGCTGCATCAAATTTATTTATCCAATCATCCTTTCTCTCAAAGGACTCTTCACCAAGTCCAATAGAAACCTCATAGAGATATTGTCTCTTTAGATATGCAATCATCTTCATCTTCCATTCTAAATAGTTTGTGAATAGGGTGAGAAGAGGAATTGATGAAGCCATTCGAAGTTGTACCTACAAAAAAAACAAAAGGGGCACCATAAGGTTGATAGGATGCACATTTTAGGTTTTCATCACACACAACATAGGTGATCAAGCAAGCTTGATTGACAATTTCTTAACTTGGGGTGTTAAGTGGTAAACCTTCTGCTTTTGGTGCAGAGCTGAAAGGAGAAATTTTGCTCAAAAATGATCCAGTAGGATATTTGACAAGGAGAAGTGCCTTGTCCACTGTAGAAGGAGCAAGTTGATAAGTCGACTTGAACGATAGCCGACTTAGTCGATGAGCCGATTAAGTTGATGAGCCGACTTAGTCGATTAGCTGACTAAGTCGGTCGACTAACTAAACTAGAGATTAGGTTGGCAACCTAAGGTTGTGTCGGTTCACCGAACCAACAGGTAGTTATTTTGTAACTATTTTTGTAATCATATATATTAGGCTATTGAGCTAGATGAGAATTCAGTTCAGTTCTCTGTGTTGTATGGACTCATTCATGTAATATAATCTGTCAATTCACCTATTTTTTCTTATCTCTTGTCTCTGTTATATATATATGTTTTAGTATGTATTATTGGTAACCTTATGTGATCTGTGAGATTAAAACATTGGTTCTGTTGCCGGTAGTACATGTCTGAAACGCATGCAAATAGATGATACCAGAGCAAGAGATTAAGGACTAGTGGGAATGTAAAATTGCAAACTATTTGTAGAATTATGCATGAAGGAACATATTAACAATCACACAAGCAAAAGAAAGATTCTTCACTGAAACGCATGAAAAGTTTGTAGAATTAGTGCCCCAACTTCTGAAGAAACTCCGGGATGAGAAATACGGAAGGGACTAAAGAACAACAGTTGCTAGAAAAACTAATCCAAGGAGGTAAAACAAACTTGTCGGAGTGGTTCGAGAAAACCGCCGACGACTTCTGTGAGGAGCAAGTAGTTGAAGATAGAACTTCGATGGAAACCGTCAAGGAGAAATTTTACATAGATCTCATCGAGAAATTTCTATGCTCCTTACTGACCTTGCTATTCAAATTCCTGATCGAGAAGGGAGTAGGACATATTGTCGAACCATGTCCATCACTTCACGAACTGCCATCAAACTCTAACTAGGTGAAGAAGCAAAAGAAGTGGGAAATATTTATTGCAGAAAGGGAGTGGGAATACTTCCTGAGCAAATAGACCAAACTATCCAGGCTTTCTAAAAGCGTCGAGTAGGCTATGGGGAGGTAGTTGGTCATATGTCGAGATAGAGTAGAGTGGATTCTAGTTGACTAGAAACAGATACCATTCACCAGTAATGAGAAGTCGATCAAAAGGGAACTCAAGAGAATAGTATCACATGAAGGTATGTCGGACATTCAGAAAATAGAGAGGGAAGAGAGACAACAGAGGAGGGAAGCAATAAGAGAAAGAGCCTTAGATTTGCATAGAGGAAGGAGTCTTAGGGCGACCAACTAGGAAGAGAATCTGCCAGAGTCAGGTCAAGACCGACATGAAGAAGGCATGGAACAAGAGGCTTCCCCTATGGAGGAAGAATTGTGGATAGAGCAGCTAGAAGCTCTCCAATTAAGAGCTCCCCATGAAGGAACAACCCTCTCTTTGTTGAATCCATGTACTCATATATAGACTATTGTTGAAGAGGACCTCCGACTACGAGCTAGTGACTTTGGTATATGGAGCCGACTAGACGACAAAACATACACTGGATGACACCTCATTATCTGTAGACCAGAGGAAGGGAATTGGGTTAGCTTTCAAGAGGTACCATCCAACTGAAGTATCCACTTACTCTTACCAACACATGAAGTAGCACCCCCTCACCAAATAAAGCTTTGGAAGACACAACACATTTAGAACTGTGGACAAATAGTTGCAGTGGGCCATCGACGAATGAAGTTGACATCAACCGACTGCCAGTCAACGATGAATCGACAACCGACGGGAATGCAAGTTTCGTCGACCATAGTCCCATAGAGACGAATAAATCAATAACCCCACCACCCTCACCTCCCCCACTGCCACCTCCTGAGATCAGTGACAGTGATTCCAACATGGGTCATGGATCATCTCACATTCCTCTATATGAGGGGGATGAGGACCCTAGATGACACTGGTTCATCTACGAGTCAACTTGGGAGGCCAACCAAGTTACAGACAAAGATAGAAAAATGGCATAGTTCACTGGTGCCTTGAGGAAAAGGGCATTGACGTGGTATATGAAATTTTTGGAAAGACAACCTAGAGCAACCAAAGCTGAGATCAAGGCATAATTTCTATCATTTTTCAAAACTCCAGATGCCAAACACCTGGCCATGAAAAAACTAAACACCACATCACAGAAGCCAGGGGAAACTATCGGTGACTATGATAAGTGTTGGAAAGACCTTCTGAGCCAACTGGCCTATGTTATATATGAGCAGTTATTAATCCAGTGGTTTCTTGCAGGTTTATCTCAAAAAGTGTGCCGACAAATCATTCTAGAAACATTCAAATCTTACGAAGATGTGCTAATAAAATCTCTTCAAGTGGAGATGGACGAGGACATACCCGCTTACCCCACTGACCATAGATTGGAAGAACAGCTCGAGAGTGTGCAGAAGTATTTAAAGGAGTTAAACCTCAAGAATTAGGAGATCTGGTGCACAAAGTGCTCGACGGTTGGACACTCCAAAGAAAACAGTCGATAGGAATATAGCCAACAAGACGTTTGATTCATGCAGATGAAATATTTTTGCAACATTTTCCAGGAATACTGCCTGTTCAACATGAAGAATGGCAAGGAATCCTGGTGTGAAATCTATGAAACCAAAAATAATAACACGGTCGACTGCCATTTGAACCTGAAGAACCACCAAAATTGTCATGCAGTCTACCAAACCAACGCAGTTGCGCAAACTAATGAGCAAAACAATTTACCAAATGATCAGAATAGTCAGAGATATGACGGTTGATGATACGAGTGATGGTATGACAATTGACATGGGGGCTACGAAGGAAGAGGTCGATTCTCTAGGAATCGTGACAACCGACTATGTCGACCCATCCAATTATTTACATGTTATAAGGAGGGACATCGGTATGCAGACTATCCATATAAAGACAAAACTGACCTCAAATTTTGTACTCATTGTGGAGTAGGGGATCACTCACTAGAGGATTGCCCTACCATGTTGGAAAAAATAAATACAAAGAAAAATGTTAATGTCTTGTCCTGTGCGCAAAAAAATGATGTAATAAACACAAAAAAATTGCATATTGTAACTCGACGAGGAACAAAGATAGGCAGTGATAACCTAAGAATTAGCAAAATAAAAGATAAAAATGTCTATCATGATCCACTAAAAGAAAAACAAACATACAAAGAAGCAACCAATGTATTCAAAGAAATTGCACGATAAGAACAAGCTCACGACACTCGACATAACACAATAAATGAATTAATCTAGCTCATACAAAAAGACAACTCAGTATCTCAATTCATCGATTTGCTATATGAAATAAAATGTAACAACTCTAAAAAGAAAACAAAGAACATCTATAGCTTAAATAAAAAAGACAAAGGTGATGCCGACCCACTTGTCGACCTGGAAATGGAAGGATACCATGTCTGACAAGTTGTGCTCGACTTTGGATCACAATTAAACATCATGAATCGTGACACTTGGTAACAAATGGGCAGACCTCGCTTGTATGAGTCAAGCATATACCTGAAACTAGCCGACCAGGGCCTAATTGAACCTATTGGAGTCTGGAAAAATGTGGACACCACTATAAAAGGAATATCGACCAAGGTCGACTTCAAAATCATTGACCCTAAGGAAGGATCCAGTTCCTTCCCAGCGTTAGTCGGTCGACCTTGGAGTAGAAAGATGAAAGCATCGATATCCCTGGACAAGGAGAGAATCAAATTAAAAGGAAATGGACAAAAGGTCATTGTACCCATTCACCCATATCAAGGAGAACCTTGGATTGAACCTATCGATGACAAAGTTGACGTCCGACAACTCTACCAGATTCAAAACAATATAGATTATACAAAACCAAATATCCATGGAGAACTTCATTTAGGCAACCTAGACTTCATTGGTTATAATGCAGACATCGAATTATATGATTGGGAGATCAAGAACTATGAAACACAAGCAAGAGGGTGTTGGACTATTAAAAAAGTGTAGAAAAAACCCACCCAATAGTGCTTCATAGTGTCCATGGTCCCAAAAATATTTGAGAAGAAAATTAGGGAATACCCTACCTTACAACCTACCAATGTAAATACTACACAAATACCAAGATACAAGGAAAGGGAATCACCAGTGATGCATGTAGAACAAGTTTCCAAAAATATTGGTGAACATGGCCGACTTCAAATCCTAGTAGAAACTTTTACAGGACAAGTTGCTCGATGGTGGGATACACATCAGACAAGACTACAGACCTGGACAACAGCTTCGAATTACTTTGTTGAAAGGTTTGGAGGAAAGAAGTTAACCCAACAAGCTCAGATACCTGTATTCACTCAAGGAAAGAACCCAAAAGATCATATTAAAACCTGTGAAAAAGAGTGGAGAATATTTGGATACAAGGATGAACGAGCATGGCTACACCTGTTCCCAGCAACCCTCGCTGACTTACCAAACAAATGGTATAATATGGAAGAAGCTAGAGGTGAAACATTCCTATGGCATGAACTCAGGGAAAATTTCATCAAAGATTTCAACTTTATGCCACAAAATGAAAACTTGGTCGAAACAGCAAAACAGATTAAAGAATTTATACAGCCAACCGAAAACAAACCTTTAAAAAATAACCGACAGACAATGAAATGCAACAATATACAAACAAGGACAAAACCACAGTCGACAAGACTACAATTAGAAAATGAAAACACAGAAGGAAAAAGCTTTATATGGAAATCCAACCATGTCGAAACAACCAAACCTATTTGTACAATCCTTAAAGTAGACACAACTGACAAAGATGACACCGACAGAATGACTGCAGCTGACTTCCCTGCCACATTCTCATAGTTCAAGGAAGGAATCCGGTCAATCAATGAGGCCAAGGCACCAGAATGGCTAGATGCTAAAGTCAAAACTAGAGAGTTTGACATCTCAAATGACGATTGACCAAAAATGGCAAAGATTGGTGACTATCAGAGTGAAGAGCAGACCACAGAGATAGTGAACTTATTAAAGGAGTTCCAAGATATATTTGCTAGAGATTATAAAGAACTCAAAGGCTTAGTCCATGAAATTGGAGAAATGAAGATTGACACTAAACCTAATGTTCGACCTGTGAAGAAAAGGCCGTATAAACTAGCTCACAAATACAAAGAGATAGTAAAAAAGGAAATTGATAACATGCTTGCAGCAAGAATCATCTATCCTATCGACCAATCAGAATGGGCAATTCCAATGGTTGTGTAGCCTAAGAAACATGATTTGACCAAACTAAAAATTTGTGTCGATTTCAGAGAACTAAACAAAGTGACACTAACAGACCCATTTCTAACTCCTTATGTAGATGAAATATTAAATGAGGTTGCAGGACATGAATGGTGCTGATTTATAGATGGATTCTCAGGTTATAACCAAGTGCCAATAGCTAAAGAAGACAAGAATAAGACAACCTTTGTGTGTGAATTTGGTTCATTTGCTTACAAGGTTATGCCTTTTGGATTAAAAAATGCACCTGCAGTATTTTCTAGAATTGTTGTCAAAACATTTAAGGAATATATCTATAAGATCATGGAAGTATACTTTAATGATTGGACAATATACTCCATGCTAAAAGATCATTGCAAATGGCTCAGACTTATGTTGGAGAGATGTCGACAAATACAACTATCCCTAAACATCAAGAAATGAATATTCGTGACCCCCATAGGGATATTATTAAGGCACATTGTCTGTAAGGAAGGTATTAAGGTTGACTTTGCAAAGATCAAAATTATCCTCGACCTAAAACCACCAGTAAACCCAAAACAAGTCAGGGTGTTACTTGGCCACACAGGCTATTACAGAAAATTCATAATATATTACTCAGATATGACCTATCCTCTTGAAGAACTATTAAGGGAAGATCAAGATTTCAACTGAACAGAGCAGTGCCACATATCATTCGAAAAGTTAAAAAGAAAACTAGTTGAAGCTCCAATCCTAAAGTTTCCAAACTAGTCGATCAAATTCCATGTTCATATTGATGCATCAGGCCTAGCAATAGGAGCAATCTTAACTCAACCAGGAGATGATGGAATGGATTATCCTATAGTTTACAATAGAAAAAAATTAAACAAGGCTGAGAGAAACTATTCGACAATAGAAAGAGAAGCACTAGGAATGGTCTTTGCACTACAAAAATATCAACATTATCTCTTAGCTAACCCATTTATATTCTATAGAGACCATTAGGCCTTGAAGTATCTTATCAATAAACCACTACATTATGGAAGGATCTGTCGATGGCTACTTCTCTTTCAATAATTCGAGTTCGAATTCGTTGTCCGACTAGGAAAGTTAAATGTTGGTCCCGACCATTTATCCCGAATTGACAGAAGGGAAGAACCAACAGGAGTCGACGATGACTTACCTGATTCACATTTATTTTGGATAGAAGTAGTCCCAACAAAACTAGAAGAAATAGCCTAGTTCTTAGAAGATGGACATGCACCAGAAGGAATGAGTACAAAGAAAAAGCAGATATTAGCTATGAAGGCTACACCATACAGTATTTTCAATGGCTTCTTATACAAAATGGGATTAGATTACATCCTCAAAAGGTGTGTACTAGAACATGAACGAGACAATATTTTGCATGAAGCACACTATGGACCTGCAGGAGGACATTTCCAGGAAGACACAACCGCAAAGAAAATCCAACAGTCAGGGTTATGGTGGCCAACACTCCACAAAGATTGCAAAAATTTTGTCAGTCGATGTGACAGACGTCAATGACTAGGTCGACCCATGCCTAGCACATAAATTCCTTTGATATCAATAAACCCAAGTTTAACATTTGAAATCTAGGCCATAGACTTCATAGGACCATTTCCTGTACCAGCAAAAATGATAGGTGCAAGGTATATCATCACTACAGTTGAATATGTCACTAAATGGGCAGAGGCTAAACCAGTTGACACATGTTCTAGTGAGATAGGTGCTAAGTTTATCTATGAGAATATCATCACTAGATTTGGATGTCCACTAACTCTAATTAGTGACCAGGGAACAAACTTTATCAATAGAACTATCAAAACCCTAATCGACAAGTTCCAAATCGACCATCGTTGGAGCACAACATACCATCCTCTGATGAATGGAGCAATTGAAGCATTCAATAAAACATTAACAAGAACCAAAGTATGTAATGCCGATAAGGATGACTAGGATGAGAAAATACATGTAGTATTATGGGCATACCGAACAGCATATAAATGCTTAACAGACCAAACTCCTTTTCGACTAGTCTATGGACAAGAAGCCGTAGTTCCACTACACTTCTGACAACAGACACCTATCATCGCAAAAATCCTACATGTCGATGTCGAACAAGGAAGAAAGGACCAACTATTGCAACTAATCAAACTCGAGGAGCACTGACTAATGGCAATACAACATCAAGAAATCTAGAAACAACAATAGAAAGTATGGCATGACCGAAACATCAAGAAAAAAAACTTGTCCATAGGAGACCTTGCTTTACTATGCAATAGTCAAGTAAAAGGTAAACCTAAAAAAATCCACACGGAATGGATGGGACCTTACATTGTCGAAGAGATACATACCAACAGATCAGTCTAACTAAGGACATTATAGGGCATAGTATTTCGGAACCTTGTTAATGGAGCCTGACTAAAATGCTACAGAAACTAGAAATAAACCTAACAAAAAAAAATCATATAACGAGCATAACCGTAAACCAAAAGCTATAAAAACTTAAAGATCCAAAAGCCAAAAAAATACTGTACATACTGAAAACTATGACAGGAAATTATCATTTTGACAACTGACATCATGCCCATTGACATAACACCATCTACCATTTTCATCGACCGACCACTTCCATCAACCATTCTCATAACTGATATCAACTGACGACCTCGATAGTCCCATCGCGCATTCATGACATTGAGCGTCGAAAGCAATTCACCATTAACGCACACTCAAGTGTTCCAGTTGGAACATCACGTTCACCATTAATACACCCATCGATGCACACATTCACAGCATCACCTATAAATACTGGACCTCCGAAGGATCATTCACCACAATTCATCCAGAGAGAGCATCAGAGCATCCAGTCGACTGAAAGCCAAGAAACCCTTAGTGAACCAAACCACCAAACTGACACAATGGCACTCAAACAAACTAGAGCCTCGACCAAAGCCAAGGAACTACAGGCTGGGGATACACCTTTAGTCCGCAGGCTAAAAAACATTAATAATGTCAAGGTCCAAGAAGGCTCATGGAAAAAACTCTAGGCCGAGATGCAAGAATGGGCTTATGTCAACAAGAAGGCCACTCAAGCCGCAAAGAAGATCAAATACAACACTATCTTGAACTATGTCAATGGACCACTCATGGCCATATTTGGTGGAATGAAGGAAACTACTGTAAAATTGATCATCAACCAGTACCATAATGGCTGGCTCTACTTCGACCAACCGGTCGACATCTCTGGAGAAGTCATATTCAAGCTGACCGGTCTCTCAAACAAAGGAAACCTAGTACTAGTCGGTATTAAAGAAGGACTGGTCAAAGAGCTAACTAGGTCGACTTCGGGAAATAACTTGAAGGGGTTAATGATCAGCCAAATCACAACCTAAATGCCACAGATTGTGGCCAAAATAATCACAATCACACTCACCCTGACGGATCGAGGCAGCGACCTTAAGTTAGACATGCTAGAAGCTGTCGACACCATTGCCACAGATGGAAGGATATACAGATGGGCTGAATATTTCGTTGACATGGTCAATACCATCTACAAAAGATGCCAAGAAATGGGGGGAATCATCAAGTTCCCCTCCCTAATATTATGGATAGTATTGTACCATATCTGCCCAGAGGGGAGTCCAATATTTCAGGAACCGTCGAGGTTCCACATGTGGAGATTCAAACCATTCTCCCAGAGAGGAACCTTGCTGGATCTTGAGCATGAGAAAGTACTGTTGGAGAATTGGATTGAATAGCTCAAAGTCCACACGACTAGGTGGAGGGTTCCTCAAAACATCCAAAGAAATCTACCGACGAACTCCCACATCCAACTAGAACTCGACCATACTTTGGTGTGGTTCATGTAGGGAGACAACTCAAATGCCAAAGCTCTTGACTACTATCCATCAGTCAACCAGATCTTTCGGGAATTGTCTCGACAGGCCAAAACCAAAATACCACTACCAGCAGCAGCAAAGCATATCAAATTCTTGATCGAGGAGCCGCTCACAGACTAGGAAAAAGAGGAAGACTATGACCTAAACCTTTATATCAGCACCTTTGTGTCAGAGGAGACACTGATCGAACACACCGGCCAACTTCAAATAACCATCAAACCTCTGACCACACAGAGGGAAGAACCCCAAACAATAGATCCATAGCCAGAGAAGCAGGTAATTCCTTCGAGTGCAGATAGTGTCATCCCGACCTAGGAGCCAAGGGGAGAGACAGAGCCAGAAAAATCAGAGTATGCTATCACAAAAGGCATCATTAGAAAATTGTCAAAAGAGATAGCAGTGGCTAGGAAGAAGCTCAAGACACAACAACAACAACAAGGTAAAGGTAAGCACAAGCTTATCCTTTCAGACTCATCGAAGACAAAGAGGAACTAGTAGCCAGGGCTCTAGAAATAATAGAGGATGCTGCAGCAAACAAGGTGCCGGTCGAAACCCAGTACCAAAGATTCGTCGAGGTGGGAGCACTAGTAGGTCGACCAAAGAAAGATAAGACCATGATTACACCTGAGAATTTCATTGATCTGGTGTCTACGACTCCACCCCCATCACCGACGAAAATAACCGAGGAGCAAGTACCGGCACCACAGTCAGTAAGGCCCCTCGACTTATGCAAAAGTGTGATGTCGGAAGCGATGAAGGCCAAATTCGACAAAGACAGATATTTGTAGGAATTCATTAAGAAACTGCCTGAGATATTTACATCGGCAAAGAAGATATCCACAAAAGCACCTCTCTTCACGGTCGGTGGATACCAAACAGGACACGAAGCCCAGTCCAGAACCTTTGCAACCATCACGTCGACTTTCGAGAGAAATCTCGATAAGGAAGCTGAAGTGGTTGCACGTCAGACCTTGACTATCACTTCGACCATACCTCAAGCCGACCTACCAGCCACTGCCTCGACTGGAGGAGAAGAAAATGAGGAGGACATAGCCCGACAGATTAATCAAATGTTCTCCGACTTAGAATCACCTCCCCACCCCGACAATCCACCACTCACCCACACTTCCCCCAACCCAATCACCCCCAACCATTCACCAACTCCATCACCACCACCATCTCCACCACCACCACCACCCCCCAACTCAGAGCAAGGCCCACTGCAACCAGCTGCATATAAACAACCAAAAGTAGTAGTCATCCCACCTCCCCAACTAGAGAAACCATCAACCATTATCCCACAAACCAAATATCCCGACTCAACTTTTGCAGGTACACACGTGCCATCACAAGCAGGAAAATAAAAGCATAAGAAGAGGAAGGAGAAATAGAAGAAGGAGCATCATCGACATCCATCAAAGGTCTAGATCAGATTGAAGGATGTAAGCTCCCTGACTGACCCAGAGCTAGGACAACTCCTCAAAACCCTAGTAGGTGAAGAAAAGACGAGGAGTGAGCAAAGAAATAAGGAAATCAACGACAAGAACACAGAACAGGTCGATTTCCTCACCAAATGCCGAAACTTGGACCATTCAATCCTACCAGGCACCGTAGGGGTCAATGTAGACAAACCGCTCGAATGGGTGTATCAGCTATTTGAGAGCATGGTGTCAGCACTCCAAGCTCACATTCAGGAAAAAAAGGAGGAACAAAAAGAAGAAACTGCCCGACTCCTAATGGCACAGCACACCGCATTTTCTAAAGCTTATAAAGTACTGGAAGATCACATGGAGGGGTCTGTCATAACTGAATAAATACTGAGAGATTGGCTTGCTTACTATGGGAAAGTATATCAGCAATCTCGACAGACTCGACAAGGGATCATGCATTGGAAAGCAGGAAAACCACTAAGGAAGCACTAAGGACCACAATAGAATAACAAATAGTGCTTGAAACAACCAAGCTGCAGAGACTAGAGAGGGAAGCACATCAGTGGGTGCAGCAAGCTATCCCAAGCTTGGAAAAAGTCGACATCATCTGTCCGTAGATGAAACGACTTATAGAGACTGCAGAGGAGAAGGACCAATTTATGGTTCCCGACATGGAGAGGATAGTAGAAGTCTCCATTACAGAAAAGATGTCGATCCTATCAAGCCTGACCACACTTACCATTGGCATCCAGAAAATTTTGCAAAGTTGGACATGTTTCCAACATAACCTTGCAATAAAAACACCAACCATTATCGAAGTCTGTATACCGAAGTGACCAACCATCAGACTTCACATTCCATGAAGACGAGGCAAATCACAGTAACTATTGAGACCAAAGGAATTTTTGTACCTCCTTGTTTATTCAGGACGAAGAAACATTTGTTCATGGGGGAGATGTAGAAGGAGCAAGTCTATAAGTCAACTTGAACGATAGCTGACTTATTCGATCAACCGATTAAGTCGATGAGCCGACTTAGTCGATCAACCGACTAAGTTGGTCGGTCAACTAAACTAGAGATTAGGTCGGACACTTAAGGTTGTGTCGGATCACCAAACCGACAGGTAGTTATTTTGTAACTATTTTTGTAATCATATATATTAGGCTGTTGAGCCAGATGAGAACTCAGTTCAGTTCTCTATGTTGTATGGACTCATTCATGTAATATAATCTATTAATTCACCTATTTGTTCTTATCTCTTGTCTCTGTTATATATATATGTTTTAGTATGTATTATTGGTAACCTTATGTGATCTGTGAGATTATGACATCCACCAAGGCTCTTGCAGCTAGGGTTTTCACCCTAGAGGTATCGGGGAATCCATGAAGTCGATGGCCCACTTACAAAAGGGACCAACAGTGACTACTGGGTGTAACGGAGCAGGTGGCGTCCGAGCTTTGGGGGCGAAAAGTTGGCAGT
>LPNX010840173.1:28747-121897 GCA_001517045.1 Pseudotsuga menziesii
GCGCGAGGCATCTTCTTGGACCAAGACTCCTGACACAGCATATTCGGATGCCGAGATGTAGAGGATGAAATCTTGAGAGAAATCCGGAGGGGAAATCAAGGGGGCTTGTGTGAGAGATTTCTTGAGGGCATTAAATGCAGCTTCTGCTTGCTCGTCCCAGACAAAGGGTACTCGGGTATGGAGTAGGCGCAAGAAACCATGAACGGTTGTGGCGTAATCGGGAATGAAGCGTCGAAGGAAATTAGATCGCCCTTGCAGACTTTGGAGCTGCTTGAGTGTTCAGGGAGAGGGAAGGTCTAAGATGGCTTGGACTTTCAGTGGATCAACAGTAATTCCTTTGTGGGAGACAATGAAACCCAACAATCGGCCTGCCGGAATGCAAAAAACACACTTGTGTGGGTTCAAGCGGATTTGATATTTGCGACAACGCAGAAAAACTTGCCGAAGGTCGTTTAGGTGGTCTGATCGTCTTTGGGAACAAGCTGTAAGGTCATCGAGGTATACGAGCAGTATGTGGACCAAATCATGAAAGCAATAGGTCATGGCCCGCTGAAATGTTGCGCCAGCGTTTTTGAGACTGAAAGGCATAACACGATAGGCAAAAGTGCCCCATGGGGTGGTAAAGGCGGTCTTGTACTGGTCTTCCTTACGGATTTGTATCTGATTATATCCGGAAAAACCGTCCATGAAGGAGAGGACTTCATGCCCCGCACACGCATCAACGAGCTGGTCAATGAATGGCGTAGGGAAATTGTCTTTGGGACAGGCGCGGTTTAGATCTCGGAAGTCAGTGCATACCATAAGGGTGCCTTGTTTCTTGTTGACAGGAACAGGGTTTGAAACCCATGTGGTATAAGCAATAGGATAAATGAATCCTGCTGTGCGAAGTTTCTCGATCTCTGTTTTGACAGCTGGGAGTTTGGAGGGGTGTATGGGACGCTGTTTCTGACTAACGGGGGTTATGTCAGGCCATGTGTCGATGTGGTGTTCTATAATGGCAGGGTCACGGCCAGGCATTTCGGTATAGGACCAGGCAAAAACATCACGGAATTATTTGAAGAGTGCTGTGTACTCGTCAACCTCCTACGTAGTGCAAGATTCCCCTAAAGCGATGAGTTCGGGGGTGCCCCCGGGGGCAGGAAGATCGACTTGGATAACAGGGGATATGTTGGCCATGTTACCCTCTTCGAAGGCGTCAGGAACAGGAATAGGGTCCTTGAACCAATCGACCTTCGGGGGAAGGAAGTCTTTGGATTCTACTGCGAATTGGGGAGTAGTGGTAGAAGGTGGTTCATCTGGGAGAAAGTATGAACGATGATGCATGTCATCCCAGGGATAATCTGGGGCGGTGAGAGCCTCCAGAATTTCTTCATCACTATAGAATGTTCAGGCTGTCAGATCGGTTGCCGAGGGGGTGGTGACGGAAGAAAACATATAAATGGTCTCGAACTCTTCTGAAGCAGAAGATTCCGGGGGGTGGATCTCCACAATGGGGAGTTGGGTTGTTTTAGGATCCAGGTCTGAGGGGAGAATCTCGTTAATGGTGAGGTCTGCCGTCTCCAACTCCGGATTGTTCATCTCAAAGAGAGCTAGTCGGTACTCGGGGAGATCAGGACAGTGATGGGAGTAATGCCCGTAAATATCACATAAGGCACATGGGTGGTTGGTGCGTAAGGACTTGTCACGAGGCGTAGGGGTTGACTCTAGATGGACCACTGGGATGGTGGGGTCGTCGTCGAGCGTTTTCATGTATTCCTTTAATGCTGGTAAATGAGGACATAGGTGAGTCGCATGGCCCAACTCATCGCAGAGCGCACATTTGGGAGGGGCACGGAATACAGGGGGGTGTTGGACTGTCTTAGGAGGTCGGACAGCAGTGTAAGGTTGGGGGCCTCTGCCCCCCGTGGGTTTGGTAACAATAGGGGATGGTTTCGCGGGGGTTGATGGGGGAGCGACATCGGGAGATGGTTTCGCAGAGGTTGACCGAGTAGCGACACCGGGAGGTGGTCGACTAGTAGTGGCAATGGGTTGCACTGGTTGCAGGACGACATCTGGTGTCGACGGGCGAACTGGAGGCGAGAGATACCAAACGGGTAATCCTAAGGTTAAACCCGGGAGGCTAAGGGTAGCCATGACTGGGGTGCTAACCACTCCTGAGGGAGGGAAGAGGAAAGGTATGGTATGTATGGGTGTGGCGCCAATGTGGCTAGGGACCAAAGGGGGTTGAGGCAACAACGGTGGTTGATTACTAGGGGTTCTCGTGTGGTGGGACAGAGTCAATAGGTCAGCCAATTCAGTAGTAGATGACGGTGGTGGGAGAGATAGAAAAGTGGATGTCATCGGTGGGTCTGAGTAAACTCCGGGCCCCACTGAAGAAACCAAAGAGGTGGTGGTATCCAGGATAAGTTGTTCAACTACGGGGAGCATGGGCCCTATAGAAGAACCGGTTGTGTTGGGGGCACCCGAGATAGTGTGTTCAATCATGGGGAGGACATTTTTGGGTGTCGCGGCGGCCTTGGGATCGTAGTACATGAGTTGGTCAACTTTGACCACGCGTCCTTCATGAGGGAACATCATGATGCGAAAAACGGTAGAAGCAACTGCCCGCATAGCATACATGTAGCTGCGACCAAGTAGAAGGTTGTAGTCAAGCTGGGCATTGACAACCTCGATGTTTATCAGGACCATTTTACCAGCTACCTGGACGGGGACATTGGTTAACAGGCCTTGTGGTTGAGCTGAACGACCGTCGTAGGCTCGCAATGCAGTGGAGGACGGTTGGAGAGGGGGGGATCCCATTTTCTGCCAGATGGAGGTGGGCATGAAACATGTAGAGGCACCTTCATCAATAATGCAGCGATGGACTACAAAATTCCGGATGGAGACAGTAACTTGGAATGATAAGTTGGAGGGCAGGCGAGGTTCGGATTGGTCCAAATCATATGCCATTAACTGCAAATCATGTGGATCGATAGCCCCAATGGCTGAGAGTAAAGTCTTACGCTGCGAAGGGCAATTTCGTAAGACCTCTAACGCAGACATGGTTGTGGGAGATTGGGCTAAGTCGTCTACGATGTTGTAGTTTGACGCAGCCCGCGCATTGGGGTTTTTATTGATACGGCGAAGTGGGAAACGGGGGGCTTTGGGAGCTCCATCTAGTGGAGGTGGAGGTATACGTAACGACTGATCGGTGGGATGAGCATTAGTGGGGTTATTGGCGGGTGGTGCTTCCGGGGTGGAGCCATATTGGTTCCACCGGGTCTGGAGGTTGACCTCATCAGAGGACATCATCAACAGGTGGTGGGTACCTGAGTCAGATGGGGGTTGATCAGGAGCGGCATAAGTGATTTGTTGGATAGGCGCAGTAGCTTGAGGGGGAGCCAATGGTTCAGTGTTCACTAAGCCTTGGTTTGGTAAGGGGTTTTGTAGGACCAAGGGTGGCTGTTGAGGTTGTGGGGGATTGGGCTGTGCTTGAGGAGCCGCCTGTCCTTGGCGTAGCTTATCAGCAGCCAAAAGTTGTTGAACTCGCTCCATCTGTGGGAAAACGTGTGTGTAGTGGCCATAGACCCCGCAAACCGAACAAGGGAAGTTGGTTCGCAGGTTGGGGTTTTTAGCCTGCTTGGGCGGGCGATCGGGGTTTTGGTTGGTAGGGGCTGGGTTATTATTAGCAGGGGGATTAGGGTGTTGACCAGCTTGCTCGGTCTGCTGGTTGTTCCCACGATTTCGGCCCCTGCCGCGGTTTTGTTGGCCCTGGTTGCGTTGGTTATTCTGGTTTTGCGGCGGGTTTTCTTGGGCGTAAACCTGCCCTTGGGTAGTAGGTGGATTTGGAGTTTGTGCAGGTGCGGGAGCAGGCTGCGGTGGATAGTATGGGCGTGGAGGCTGTGCTGGCACGGCCACTTGAGGGGGTTGTTGATAGTGCTATGGAGCGGGTTGTGGGTTTGCCGCAGGGGCTGGATGTGGCTGATAATAAGGAGGTTGGGATGGTGGCGGTGCAAGAGCTGGTGCAGCCTGCTGGTGATAGTATGGCTGAGGTGCGACCGGGGGAGGCATATTGCCGAAACACTGAGGTGGACAGGAAGGTCCATGGGTATGGTGTTGATGGGGCATGTGAGCATATGAGTTGGTCGCTCCAGACTGTGATGTAGCCCGCGAAAGTTCAGGTCCAGGAGTAGGACGGGTTATGGAAAAGGGCTGAGGTAGTGAAGAGAGACGGCCAATGATGCCATCGGCAGCGTGGGATGCCCCCGGGGCATCGTGGTGTGGGTGATCGCCTCGAGGGGCGTCTAGTATGATGGTGTAAAGATAACCCGACTGGGCGTAAATGAGATCAAACTGATGGGCCTTAAGGATAGCCTCTTCCTCCGACTGGGGTCGTTCGGCTGCCACATCCTTAGCAATGAGCGGAAGGAGGGACTTGAGGAACCAATCTAGGAAGATCCGGTCATCTAGCTTGATTTTGCATAGGCTACGGCGTCGTCGCCATTCATGGATGTGGTCCGTGATGTGGGTAGCCGTGTTCTGTCTGTAGGACAGAAGGATCTCGACGCCTGCGTCATAGCGAACAGGTAACTAGAAGAATTGGAGGAAGGTCGAGGCCAGGGACGTAAAGGTGGTGTGGGTTCCGTGTGGTTGCTCGATATACCATTTGGCAGCTGAGCTAGTGAAAGTGCGCTGTAATAAACGGAGGCGAATGGAGTCATCTACTATGGAATTGGAGGAACACCATAGATGGAAGGACATGATATGGTTCTGTGGGTCCTCACCTGCCTTACCCTCAAACTTAGGGATGTCAGAGGGGAGTTTGGTAGGCATGGGGGGCCACACAGGGTTGTGCCGGATGGGGTCATTGGTTAACCAGGCTAGGTCAGGTAGGTTGAGGCTAGCCATATAGGGCAAACTGGATGGAGGGTGTGATACGGTAATGGGTTGGACCACGTTGGGGCCCATGCCCCCAGGTGGAGGGGTGATGTGAGGGATGTTACCCCCAAGTGGGGGAACTACGGTGGCATGAGAAGGTCCTGCGCCACCAAGGGTGGTAGGAGTTACTAATGGAGTGGGTATGGGTATTCCTGCCGTGGGAATAGGTACGGTGAGGGGAATGGTAGATGGGCCTCCTGTGGAGGGTATACCCATGATGGGTGTAGTAACTGGTATAGTGGCGGATGTACCACTGGTGGTCCCTATAATGGAGGGATTGGGATTCACGCCAGCCATGGGGCTAGTGGGGGCAGTGTAAAGAGTGTTCTCGGAATCGGGTGACGGAGTCCTATGCCGCTGACGAGTGGAGTCGAGTGACAACGCTCGAGATCTACGGTGATGACGGGTGGTGTCAAGTGAACCGTGCTGTGGGGGCTCGCCTCTGAGGCGACGAGAATGTCTCAGAGAGTCAATGGTGACAAGTGGTTTTCAAATATGTGGGTTGTGGTGTCGAAAAAAGAACTCAAAAATCCTAATGCAACCGTGTGTGCAGAAGGAGAGTTCGAAAAACAAGGCACTCAAGCCAAAAAGCAACTCAAAACACCTACTGTAACTGTGTGCTACAATAGGCGGAGTGTCAACAAAGTGGTCAGAATACCAATAAGCAGTCGGTTTCCTAAAAAAGAAAAATCGGTGGACTCACTAGACCAAGAGGAGGTAAGGGAGCATGCAAACACCTAGCTAATGGTATTATGACTCAACTAAGTATATCCTCTGCAAGGTGATGAAATCCAAGTCAGACAATATAAGTAGGAAAGTCAAATGGCTAAAGTATCCCCCTACCGGGAGGGACATCGGGTACGCAAACCTAGAAGTATGGCAACTAAGATACCCCGTTCATGACACGTCCAGAAAGGTGAATCTGCCGCTTGGTCCTTTAACCGCAATATTCCCTATACAGGGATATTCCGAGAACTGCGAAAGGTAGCCCTTCAGTTACTGAATGGATTGCGGTATTCCACTCAGACTTCTGGAACCAATCTCACGACTTCAACCCTCCTAAGGGAGAGGCCCTCTGACAAATTGGTGGTGACCGTGTCAAAAAATACTAAGGGATTTTGGTTCCATAAAGGACAACAACTATGTCTCACGTGTAAATAACCGAGGGGTGTTATTGGAAGCCTATCCCCCCGATCCTACCTAACTACAAGATTCTTTTGTGTTCCTCAAATGAGGTTATAGTGTTGGTTGAGTTAAGTAGATTTTAGGTCTCACTTGGAATTAGGGGATAGATTGTGTGCATGTGAGGATATGAATCCAAAATAGTTACTCAATGACAATAACAATGTAGAAAAACTTTGAAAAACTTAAAAGATTTTTTTTTTTTTTTTTTTGAAATAAATGCTAAAAATTTAAACAATGCTGTAAGCAAGGGACAGAAATGGCTGTAGGTCTGCAAGTGGTACAGGTGGCTGTGCAAGCGCAGGAAAAATGGAGGCAAAGTGTCTGGGTTTCGGTGCGCAAACAAGGTCAAAAAACAGTTCGCGGACCGCGGGTATGGGGCAGACTCGTGCGGTCGGACCACGGGTTGGAAGGCAACAGGCGCGCGCAGATCGCGGGTTTAATGGAAACAGGCGCGGTCTAGGTTGCGGGTTTCGGGCTGACAGCAGCGGTCGGAGCGCGACTGTGTAATGAACAGGCGCGGTCAGATCGCGACTGTGGGCGGAAAAAGCGCGGTCGGGATGCAGGAAAAAAGGCTGACAGCGGCGGGCTGGTCGCGGGTTAAGGCTTGAAATGCGCGGTCGGGCCGCGGCTGCGAAAGAAAAAGGCGCGGTTTCCGGCGGCAGAAAACGACAACCGAAAGTACAGTACGGAAAAAATAAAAATCAAATTAACGAGAGACAGCGGAGTCGCCAAAACTGTAGCTAGGGTTTTCACCCTAGCTTGTGCTGATGAGCACCTACTAAGGAATCTGGAATCCTTAGTAGCAGTTCAATAATGTAAACAAAAATAAAACTAAACTAAAGCAGTAAAAGTAAATAAATAATATGAAGTAAAAACAGTAAAGAAATGTGTAATAGTGATTTTATTTATGTTACCTCCAATGAGGAGGTTGATGGAGTCCGTTGCGCTGGTCCGATGTCGGTGGCTCCGAGCTCCAAGCTGCTTCTTTTTCCTTTTCCGGTGGTGGAAATGGGCCAAAAAAAATTCTCAATAGTGAAAATGGCTTGTTGGTAAGCTAGGGTTTCGAGAATAATTTCGGCAGAGGCAGGATGCTTTTGACTGTGGATGTTGAAATGAGGGGTCTCCACCACTTATTTATAGTTTTTTAGTGGTGGAGTGCTGGCCCATTGTTTTGGAAACCATATGGTTTAGGGCAGCTTGTTTAGGGTTTTTTCCTCCTTTTCCTCATTATTTTATATTTTTTCTTCCCTTTTGGGGATTTTGCTATTTTAGAGGAATTTTGGACATTTTTGGAGGAAAAAGGGGTTTTTTGGCCTTTTGGAGGCATTTTAGGCCTTTTGGAGGCTTTTTAGATGATTTTATGGCCTTTTAGAGACATTTTAGGCCTTTTGGAGGCTTTTAGTGAGATTTTCAGGGAAATATGGTAGGCAAATGGACAAATGAGCCATGTAGTGGGGTAGATGAGGTAGTTAACCATTTTTGGGTGTTAACAGCTCTGTTACCATATTAAATTGAGCACATATATTTGTGGAAAAACACACAACTCACAAGATAGATCACACAATTTACTCAGTTATTGAAGAATGAAAGAGTGCAAAAATGGCTTGCAGGTGTGAATGCTTTTCATTAATCAAACAGTAATTAGATGAATAATTACAATGAAGTATAATGGCTTAAATAGCCACATGCAATTCGAATTGATTAGACTCTACTTGACTCTAGGTAACTAAGACCTTGTCTAAATCACTGTCGAAGGACTCAATAGTTAACTGACCTTGTCTAAACCATAACTAGATTTCATCGGAGTTCTAAAATACAACTCAAGTGTTACATTTAGTGTTGAATGAGGCTAATTGACTGTGGTAGGTGATAAATGCGCCCCTCCTGCATGCAACCATGCAAACCTAGTGCTAACTAAATGTAGAGGACTAGAACTAAATGTAACTGACTTCTAACTTAGCTTGACTAGTCACCAACTCAACTCAACTGACCTTGGTTGGTATCGGCACTCCCAGTGGCTCCTCAATTGTAGGGATTGGTCTAGGATGCTCCTAAAATGATGCATGCAAGCTCAATCAGTGGTAGTAGACCTCAATTAGTGTTCCCCACACTTTAGTAACTGAAACATGTGCCCTAATCAGGCCAAGTGGACCCAATGGTGCTAGTGACTAAAAATAGACTGGATGGACTCTTGATTTAGACATGACTCCTGATTTAGACATATGACCAAATTTAGACAACAGAGGATTAATAATCCTAACACTTTGGACCTTTGGAAGGCCATATCTACTATTAAATTTTTATCATTGAAATAATTGAAATAAGGTTTAAATTTTTTAATTTCTATAACCAATGCATCCCAAATAAGGTGCTTAAATCCTTGCAAGGGTGTCATGCCTATTACTTTTTCATTCAATTCATTGACCTTATTTTGCAATTTCTTCTTCTCACTCGACATCTTATTATTTTCTTCAATAATCTGAATCAAATCTTGTTTAAGTTTGGAATTTTCTTCCTTTAATCCCTTGATTTCTCCTTCTCTTAAGTTTATTTGTGACATGGAAACATATAACTCTTCAGAAGGAGATTCATTCACTTGATCTTCATCATGAATCAAAGGATGAAGAATTAACTCTTCCAATACTTCCTCTTCTTCCATCTAATTTGCATTTAAAACTAAAATTTGAGATATAAACCTTGACCGTTCAACTTCCCAAGCTTTATTTTCTTCGTACAATCTCAAGAGTTTTCCTTTAAAATGCATCAACTCTTGATGAACTTTATCTTTTTAATGTTGTAACACTGTTAATTTTGACAACTGAACATGTTGTGCTCCTAGAACTTTCAACTTTTTCTTAAGTGCTTGAATAGTATTTTCTTCTTCTTCTAGCAGCTTTTTATTTGCTTGAACATTATTAGGTTCAGTTGCTGAAGTTATGAGATCCATTTGTAGCTTCTTGATTTGAACTAAACTGGATTTATTCTCTACTTTCTCCTATCAAAGTTGGTTTTCCAACTTGTAAATGACTGATTTTGGTTTTGTAATTTTCAAGGTGGATTTTAATAAATTTCAATGTAATGCATCACCAGTCTGCCTATGAAGTTGGATTTTATTAGGTACACTGATTATTTCCAACCTAAACTCCATTTCTGAAACTTTTTCATCATTCACCATAGAAAATTTCAAGGTATTCCTCTCTAGACCCCTTGTGGAAATGAATGGAAGTTGTTGATCCATTAAATGTCTCACCTGGGGAAAAAGAGTCTACATCTCATCTGAATATTGCTTCTTTTTCTCTGCATATCTTGAAACAAAATCAAACTTAGAATTGTATCTAGAGTTTGACTCCATGTTATTTTTACCAGTAAAAGAATTTTTATGTATCTGTATAGGTTCTTGTTGTAAAATAATGCTTTTCTCTTAATCATCCACATTTTGTTCATCTTGTTTCACTATTTTCTTTCTAGACTGTATTTTTACTCTCTTTCTTGAATTTTCATCATCAACATCCATTATATCAATCTTTGAAAGGGTTCTTTTGTTCACTAAAGCATAATTAGATGGTGTATGTTTTGTTAAGGCCAAGTCATTTCTTCTCTCCTAATATGCCTCTACTACCTATTCTTTGGTCTCTTCACAATCCTGCGTAAAGTCTATCAATTTAGCCATTTTACCCATGAATTGCATCAGTTGATGTTCGAACAATTTGTTCTTATTTTGTTGTCATCTCTGTGATATAATCTGTTGCGGATCATAATTCAATATTTCAATCTTTTGGAAATCCATAGATTCTAGTAAGTTCTCAACAATTGATAGTGCAACTTTTCTTTTAAAAATGAAAGGGCCAATCTTAAAGGGGAACTTTACATTAGAATATTTCTTAAAAGAACCAAAATTCTCTTCCTCTGAACACAACCTTTGTTTGATAAAATCGAATGCAAAATTCTAGGAGTTAAAAAAGGAAGTAAATTTATAAGGAGGCTCAGTGAAACCGTACACACGAACACCACTAAATTCCCTATATAAGAACCAATCCCCTGTACAACTCTCTGGTGAAGGTTGCAAAGTATTCTTCATTTCATCCAACACTCTAGGAAATTCCTCATCAAACATGATTCTATATATACTTCCGCCATAATTTTATTTACAAACTCAAATACATTTATTTGTCAGGAGTCCAGGAGAGAAAAATGTTCCGATGAAATGAAACTCAAATATGTTAGAGTGTAGGAGCATATTAATAAATATGAATGATATCTAAAATGTCACAGTTTAGGAAAATCCATCGACTGGGCATGAATGGTAGTGGCTAAAAACTCATCTAGGCCTAGGCAACAAACTTGGTTTGACTCTGGGTCGGGAAAATTTGTTCTAAAAAAAAATCCCAACATAACCTTAGTTACAGACTTATCATCATCGTAGCCCAATATCTTACTTAAAATTGATCAAACTAACTAAACTTCTTCTCAGAAAAGACTGACATTTAAGGGAAGAACAAGATTTTCTACCAAATGACTAGTTTTTAAAATCTTTGACAAGAAAACGTTTTTGAATTCATACTTACATTCCCTATACAACTGAACAAGTGTTTCTTCACTAATAACTTTAGAATTCACAAGAAAATTCCCAGGTACATTCAAAACCTCATTCATGAATTTTTCATTAACTTGACAAAGGATTCTGGAGGTGTTTTTGTTCATAATTATTCTTTCCATGGGAGAATACATATTAGCACACCATTCCACAACTTTTAGGTAGTGTATGGTTTATTCAACAGAAAAATAATACAGAAATGAACTACAAACATTCAAAATATCTCTTTTCTACAACTTAAAACCCCACAATTGTTCCTTAGACTGGGAAATACTGTACACAGACAGTAATGGGTCGAATACATTTCTTTCCCTATCAATTATGACTTCTTATTTACTATCCATGAGATGACAGAGTGAATATGAAACTCGGAACCCCTTCTATAACAATAATCCGAGTAGGAGTCAAAGTGTTAGAGCTACTTGGTGAGTGGAAAAAAACCTTCAATTCACCTTCATACCACAACTTGGAATGAAAATTTATGTATTGTCATCGTCCCACCTTTCCCTCATTGTCATGAAAAAATAACCCTTTTAAGATTGCCAACAGTGTTTTTATATTGTGCAAAGAAGCAGTTTTAGAAACCTCGAAAAGTGGTTTTTCCCTTACCACTTTTCCCAACGAACCTCACTAGATTGCACCACACAGAGAGAGGTTTACAATCTGTTTCCTCTCCATTCCTTTATCTCCTGTGCTACTCCATGCTCTATATCACTTGTCATCCATTGATCCTATCCTGACCAAATCTTCATCGTTCGTTCATATCACCCCGCTTCCTGACATCATACCTAGGTCCCATGATCACATGTACACTCTGCATGTCTTTTCCGCTATCAATTTTGACTTACGCTCTTGGCACTTTTCACTTCCTCTCTTTGTCACATCACAAGTTTATACCAGCTCCTCATGCTAAGAAAAATTTCCTTCGACTTTAGTCTTATGTACCCCAATCCTTTAATCTTCTAATAACCCTTTTTATTTTTATTTTAACACCTCTATAATATGAAAAATATAGTGTCAACATTTGTCTCCAATGGGTATGCTATCCTCCCTACGAGGTAGCAAAGAAATCATAGATCTGGTTCCTCGACAATTTTTTTTGGTTGGATTTCTTTTCCAAAGCTTAGGGCCTTCTCTTCGGGCTTCAAATTCAGAAAAGTTGTCTATACGTGTAACATAAATTTCAGTGGAAATGTACAATGAAATTTTTAGATCCTTTACTTGGAGTAATGTTTTAAAAGCCTCCCATTTACTAGTCCTCCAACCAATACCTCTCCATCCAAATGATGCAGAATAAATGCATTGTTTCCTCAAAAAGAAATTATGGTATATGGTCCTTTCCAAAGGTAATCAAACTTTTTAGCATCATCTTCATTCCTTACATCCCATTTTAATACTAAATCACCAACTTGAAAATTTCCAGTCATGGTTTTCTTATCAATTTTTTTTTCATTTTTTCTTGAAATACTTGAGCTCTATCAAACATTTATCTCCTCAATTCTTGTACCTCTATCAAATTATTAATTCTCCTTTGAATGTCATTAGGCTCTTCTTCTTGATCTTGTAGGAGCTTCATCATAGGTAACCCCAATGAAAGTGGAAAAACTACTTTTGTTCCATTAACCAATTGTAGATGTGAAGAACTAATTGACTTTTAAGTGTTGAATCTATCATCCCACAAAGGGAATATCATTTTTTAATGCCAAGCCTTATTGTTATCTTGCAATAATTTTTTGAGGATTCTACCCAAAATATTATTGGATGATTCAGCTAAACCATTTCCTTGAGGATAATATGTAGTGAAATGACCTAGTGTGTTATTATAGCTTAGACATAAACTCACCATTTTATTAGACTTGAAGGCTTGAGCATTATCAGTAATAATCCTCCTCGGTTAACCAAATCTGGATATGATATTCTCTTCCAGAAGTTTGATTTGAAGCTCTTTGGGTTGTCACAACTTCAATCAATTTGGTGAAATAGTCAGTTCCAGTCAAAATCCACTTATGTTGTCCTGAAGAAGTAGGATATATTTCACCAATGAAATATAAACCCCACTATAGAAATGGTGCTTTGGTAGAAATTGGTTTCAAAGGAAGAGGTATCGATTTTCTTCTTCCTTCAAATACTTGGCATTGCTGGAAAGGCGCTACTTATTTATACACATAAGAGAACATATTAGGTCAATCAAATCCTGCCCTCAATATTTTGTTCATTGTATCTTTCCAATAATGATTACCCCCACAAACACCTTCATGAAATTATTTCATGGTGACCTTGGCTTCTTCTTCATGAAAACAATTCAGAAAAACACCTTCGGGATATTTCCAATATAATAAATTGTTCATGATAGAAAATTTAGTTTCCTTCAAATTCATTGATCTTGCCTTAGTCCTATTCAACTCTAATGGGATTTGTAAATTTTGCAGGGAATAGAAAATATCTTTATACCAAGGAGATGAGATAAAATCTTGAGATACCTACAACTCTGGTTCCTCACTCACTTCTGCTGACATATTGGAAATATAATTAATTTGTCATGAATCACAATTTGATTACTAAGCCATCATCTATTCCAAGCCCTGTCCTTTGTTCAAATTCATGGGATTAATTTCTAAATCATATTCAAGGAGAACAACTATCCATTTCCCTCTACGACCTTCAGGATTTGATTGTGTTAAAATATATTTCACTACGTTATTTGAAACAAAAGCAATAATGGGAGAATGTAATACATACACTAAAATATTTTAAATATTTAATTAGAGCATGCTCCTGCTTTTCCACGATGTTATACTTGAGTTTTGAATCCCTTAAAGCTCTACTAAAATAGCCAATTGGTCTCATCACCTTCATCATCCTTGTGGAATAACACCCCGACAATTGTATGTTCTGAAGCAAAAGAAAACAACAAGAAATCATTCAAAAAATTAGGACCAACAAGAACGGGTGCCTCTGCTATCTCTCTTTTTATGTTATCAAAATATATCCTAGCTTCAATTGTCCATATACTTTCATTTTCTTTTTTCATCATATTAGTGTTTTTTTTTTAAATTTATTGCTAAATTAAGAAGAAATCTTCTCAAAAAAATTACTTTCCCATGGAATGATTGAATTTATTTCTTGTTTCTTGAAATACCAATGTTTTGGACCGCAACCACCCTATAAAGATCAATATTTGTCCCATATTTAGAAATCATGTGCCCCAATAATTTCCCTTCCTTTGTGGCAAAGTGAGACTTTTGGGGATTAAAAGAAATTCCAAATTTTCTGCATTTCAGAAAATCCTTTCCAGATTTTTCAAATGATCTGCATCAATTTTAGAGAATGCAGTTAAAACGTTGATGTATACCACTACAAACTTATCTTTCTCTTTCAAAAACACTATATCCATTTCTCTTGGAAAAGTAGCACCTACATTCTTTAACCCATAAGGCATTTTGGCATAGATAAAAGCTCCCCAAGATGTAGTAAAAGTTGTTTTCATTTGGTATTGTAGATGAAATTTGATCTGATTGTAACCTGAAAATCCATCTAACATAGATATCCTTTCTGCTCCAACCACCTGCTGCAAAATATGGTCCATTTTCTGAAGAGAATAGTTATCTTTCAAAGAAACTTTATTCAAGTTTCTGAAATGTACACATAATCATATTTCTCCACTTTTCTTTCTCACATGTACTAAGTTTGCAATCCACTTTGAAAATATTAGAGAAACAATTATCTTGGCATCAACAAGTATTTTAAATTCCTTTTCTATAAGGAAAATCAGTGTAGGATTTATTCTTCTCAACTTCTACTTAAAAGGATTCTCAATAGGCTTTATCGGGATAGTGTGTTGAATTATGGAAGTATAACCTATGAAGGCTATGGGAGCAAATGGTATCAGAGCCAGCAGTCTGAGTCAAGCTATTGTTTTTCAAGCATTCAAATTTTACTGTAAGTTAATCTGTCATGATATCTCTTGCATTTAAATCTTACTGTGTTTAATCTAGCCGAGATAGTACCAGTAGGCAAGTGGAAATGGTTTGCTGAGTTTATCGGTGACATATTAGAGGTTTTAAGTGGTCTGTGAGAAGGGTAATAGCCGTTGGAGTTAGGCGCCGTAAATACCTGTTAGTCAAGACCAGAGTGAGCCAGAACCTCTACCAAAATGGACCCATTGATGGATACTGTCCCTCACACTATACTAGATTGCCAGGAAGATGAGAATGAAATAGTATCTTTGGCCGAAAGACGATCATCTTTCGCTACTGAATGCTCTACATCTGACTCCTCATATATTCATATACAAGACACCAATCCATCTCAGGATTGGGAACTTCCTACAATTCTTCCAAAAGATGTCTATAAATTAAGTCTGTGGCAACATATGTCTGCCACCCAAATTAAGTTGCCATCACTAGATATATCTTTTACTGATTCCGAAGACCACATTCACATCAATCTCCTTGATAAATCTCAAATTGATTGGGCTATAAAATTAGGATATAAGTATGCACACCTTGGTGCAATAAAATTAGGCCTTGGTCCTCTTATTAGGCCATACCTACCTGTGTCTTCATTATGTGTCGTTGTTGATACCCGTCATGTTAGTTTTGCCGATGCGATTATTGGGGGATTCACTGCCCCACTGCATGATGGTCCCGCTCATGGGACAATATTTCCAAAATATAGTGTAAGCTTAGATGATCCACACATCTATAACTTATTAAAAGCTTACATTCTCCCTCAGGGGTTTCACATGAAAACTGGTTCCAAAATTATCCAGTTAAAAAGCCTTGTCTGTGTTCGCTTTGGGAATGACACTCTTCCTCCCTTATGTTCAAAAGTGCATCAGAGTTCACACCTGCATAGCGTGGTGGAAAGTGATAAGTCAAAACAAGCCCAACCAGTCACCTCTGAATGGACTGGCATTTCCTATCCTCAAAAATGGGAAATCAAGTATAAAGAGTTAAGAGATACAGAATCCATGAAAAATTCTATTTCCACACCCTTAACTTTTAATAGTAGAACAAGTTCTTTTCGTCTCCCAGAGACTACCCCTACTCCTTCTTTCGCCCCTCCATTAATAAGATCTTCTTCAGTCTCATCCTCTGCAAACAATCTACTTGTTTCTGCCTACAGGAAACCCAGAGAAAACTTGGCAGAATATCCTTCATCCCCTTCTGTTAAACCATCTCATACAGGTATTTATGATTCTGAACACTGAGGACAACATAGAGATTGTCCAGCCTGTAGAAAGACTCTTCAGAAATTAGAACATCATAAGCAGAAGCCAAACCTTGGTATGTTCACCTTGGCAAGACAGAATAGTTCATTCGAAGCAGTTACGAATGGAAGAAGAACCTATGTCCCAGGAAGAAATCTTCCTTACACTCCATTCAGACAGTACTCTTCAGATGGTACTATTAAGAAAGAATTCCTCCCATACAAATCATCTAGACCAAATGAATCTGTATCAGATGAACAATAACAGTTAAATTGGGGGAATATGCATCATAAGTTAACTGTTGATAACTTAGATGATATGGCTAATGATCTACTCAATATCAAATATGGTATTCTTGCAGAAAAATAAAAAATATCAATGGTTGAAACTAGATTAGATCTTCTAAATCACCTGTTAGCAGATACTGAAGAGATTAAACAAGCAGTCGCTAAGGCTACAGATAAAATAGAAAGGAGACTGGCCAGACTAGAAGAACTCATAGGCCAGACAAAATATTTGAAAAAGAGACTTCCAGGTTTGAGCCCTTCAGCCTATGCACTGGCTGCAAAAGGCTATCCAAGGAAGAAAGATACTGAGCCGAAGCTAGAATGAAGTTATTCCTTTGGTATGTTCCAGGCTCAAGAAGAAGAAGAAACTCACCCTGACTTTAATTTTGGGCGTGATGAAGAAGAAATAAATGAAGTCTGAGAATGGATCGGCCACTTCCAGTCCTTCCCTCCTGCTCTAGAGCCAAAGTATTTAAATATGATTTCAATAAAAACTGAACATGCAGAATCTTCTGGTATGTGAAAGCCCCAGCCTGAGTTCGATATAGAAATGCCTCAAGCATCCCAAGCTCCGAAGCTTAATACCTATTTCGGTGTTAATGCTATCAATAATATTATTTCTCAGATGCCTGACCAACCTGTTTTAAACATCAAATTTCAGTCAAGAGAAGAAGTTAGAGATGCCATAACATTAATGCATCATTGGACTTTGTCCAAATGAACTCAAGATCTTTCGCTGACTAGCCAGCAGTTAGTAGGACAGATAGTTGCAGGACTTTCAGGTCTTGCAAATGAATGGTGGCGGTGGTTATCACAAGATGCAAGAAATGAAATGTTAAATGCAGAAGATGCTGATCAGCAAGTCTTACAAGCTCTAGGTAAGCAGTTCTACGGTGCTGAAGATCACAACATATCTGATCATTTAGCATCCCTTTTCATGTCAGCCCGACTATGTAATTTATCCCAGGCTGAATCATATTTCTACTAAATGTAGAATTTGCTCATCTCCACCAGAAAAGCTGATGACCCTGCCTATCTTAAACATTATTTAAGAAGCTTTCCTAGTCATGTCCCTGATGTGGTAGAAAAGTATATGAAGGATAAGAACATTAACTATCATAGTTTGTCTCTTGCCCAGCTTCATGGTCACATTCTAGAAACATGGAAAGAACATTGTATGGAGAAAAGGGTGAGCAGATATTTTAAGTGACACCAAGATATGTACACCCCTTCATTTTGTAAGACTGTTTCCCAAATGCCATATTGGGGTTGTGGTGCGCACAACAGAGGTCATTTACAGGATAACTGTAAATGTCACAAGAAGAAATACAAGAAAGGGTTTTATTCCTGTAAACCAAGGTATCATTATCCCGATAAACCCTTGAAATTCAACAGAAAGCCGAAGTATAGAAAATCTGCAGCTCCTTGCAGATTCATTAAAAGAAGATCCCAGCCTACAGACAAGGAAGTCTGTTTTCTCTATGGTAAGAAAGGCCACTGGGCCAGCAAGTGCCCTAAGAAGAAGACCAAGCCTAGGCTTGCAGATTTCTGTGATTCTCTGGATCCTAGCTGGTGGGATTTTCTAGAGCCTGAAGAAACACCAGATGATGATATTTTGTATTTTCCATCTGATTGTGAGTCAGAATCTGAGTCCGACCCTGACCTTGCTGCTTTTCATAAATTTGCTTCTTCCTCATGTTCCTCCTCGTCTGAATCTGATTCAAAACCAAATTTAGGGGGGTTTGAGCAGCCAGATTTCAATTTTACAGGTTTTTCCCTTAATATGTTTTCTCTAACAAAGCCCCAGAATATAGAGAAACAGATTGCGGCCATTGATCTACAATTGTTAGAGATGCCTCCTTACCAGTATCAACTTATAGCATCTCTGAAAGAAGATAAAAGGAAACTGCTTAAGCAACTTGAGCAGGAAAAAGGAAAAGGGAAATTCATGACTGTATCTCCTGCAGTCTATAATGCAGTTGAGCTCTACCAAAGATATCCTGAAGGACACGATGATAGACAAAGATTCAGGACAGATAAAGAAGCAATGCTCCGATCACAGATTAGAGATAAGCAACAACATATGAAGCAGTTAATGATAGAGATTGATGATCTCAAATGTATGATCAATATCATCCAAGCTAACTGAGATCAATCTATAGATGAATAAATAAATAAGCAATTTGACAGAGCTATGAGCATAGAGACACCCAGGAGAAAGAAAGCAACCATAGAAAAATATCCCACTGGTTCTCCCTCTCCTCCACGTGACCTATCCCTATCCATGCTTTCAGGTCCTAAGTTCTTTGTGAAAGTCTAGTTCAAGCCTGATGAATATAAGCCATACCTCCTGGACTGCATGATTGACTCAGGATGTCAAGTTAATCTAGCTAGAGGTTCAGCCCTTCCTCATTTCTATTGGGAAAAGATATCCACTCAAGGAGCAGCCATTGAAGGTACTACTATTCCCATTACAGCCAAAGCTGAACTTTTCCCTGTACAGTTTAATAAAGTTTCTAATAAACTGACTTTGTATAGATTAGATGATCTTTCTGACGATTGTGTGCTCGGATATGAATTCCTACACCGAAGCTCATGGTGAAAAGACATTAAAAGGCATCTCTGAGAAGTCAGTTAGTGATTGCTGTTTAGAAAGCCCGAATGCATTTTGGACTAGAGAAAAATAATTTGTATCTCTTCCCTATGATCTGTTGAAAAAGATTAAGCCAATGAAAGCTTCAGCCAGAATAATGTCTCCTTCAGAACGAGAATTCTATCCTAGTGAAGTTAAAGATCTGCTGAAGAAAGGATTAATAGAACCGTCAAAGAGCCCATGGGCATGTAGAGCCTTTGTGGTTAATAAACATTCAGAGATCAAGAGAGGTAAACCAAGGCTAGTAGTTAACTACAAGCCATTGAATGAGGCATTGAAAAAGGTAAGGTACCCTCTCCCAGATAAAGATAGCCTGTTGCAAAGAATTGCAGGCTGTACCATCTTTAGCAAATTTGATTTAAAGTCTGGTTTTTACCAGATTGGTATAGAAGCTAAAGATAGATTCAAAACTGCATTTGTTGTTCCACATGGCCAATATCAATGGAAAGTTTTTCCATTCGGGATCAACAATGCCCCCTCAGAGTTTCAAAAAAGAATGGAGGATATATTTAGAGATAAACTCTAGGCGCTAGTATTCATAGATGATGTTCTGATATGTTCAAAGAACCTGCAAGATCATTTGAAGCATTTGCAGAGATTCTATGAATTAGTCTTCAAACATGGGTTAGTGCTCTCATAGAGCAAGATGGAAATTGGGAAGACCGAGATAGAATTTATTGGTTTCAAGATTCAAAAAGGACAAGTAACATTGCAGAACCATGTCCTTCAAGTCTTTAGCAAATTTCCAGAAGAAATTATAGATAAAACCCAGTTGCAGAGGTTTTTAGGTAGCCTCAATTATATCAGACCTTTTTATAAAGGTCAAGCAGCAGATGTCCATCTATTACAGCAGCGTCTAAAGAAGAATCCGCCAAAATGGACAACTGTTATGTCAAAGGCAGTACAGAAGATTAAAGAAAAAGTATTGCAGCTGCCTCCTCTCTCTTTTCCGTAGGGAACTGGTACCCTGATAATAGAAACATATGCTTCTTCATCCACATGGGGTGGAGTTCTGCTCGAAGCTTTTGATGGCAAAGAAAATATCTGTGGCTTCGGCTCTCGTTCCTTCAAAGTAGCTGAATTAAATTCTCCATCAAGCCACAAAGAGATTTTGGCAGTCAAGAAGACTGTCCAACACTTCATTCTGTTCTTAAAACCAGTTAGATTCATTATTAGGACAGATTTGAAGATAATGCCTGGTATCTTTAAAAATGAAAATCTAATGCCAGAAAATAATAGTCGCATTCTTAAATGGTTTATATGGCTAAGTAACTTTGATTTTGAGATTGTGTATAAACCAGGTTATCTGAATTTCCTTGCTGATATGCTCACCAGGGAGCAAAGCAACATTCCTTCCTTGAAGATGTTCACCATTGGTGAATCCAGCTATGGATCAGGTCGAGCCAAAGAAGACAAAAAGAAAGCTCTGTCAGAAGAAGAGCTTAAAGAAAAAGAAGGATTGTTCCTCCTCCCATGGGACGATTCTCTACCAAAAAATGTTCGTATCCAAACACTGGAGTATGCTTTGACTGATGAAGCAAAAAGGTTCCTGTAGCTTACATTGATAAAGAATATTCAGTCTTCACCCCTTAAGCTTGAGATTATGGAATGCTGGGAAAAATATGCTTTTACCAGCTTTGTCGATGCCAAAGGAAAGCTTAGAGACTGCAGAGAAGTTTGGATGGATTTTTGCGATGAATATCGACTTTGGTATATTGACATATGTGATGGCCATTTGACCTGGACATCATATAATTTAATTTTTCAATGTTGCAGGGAAGAGAAGTCCATTATCATTTGTGCAGACCCTACAAATTTAAGATTTAATACTACCTGGTCAGGATGGACAGAAATCCTGTTAGATAAGTTCTATCCCCGGGAAGAATGGTAGAATAGACGTGCAAATTTCATTGCGCACATGAAAGCAGATATGGAGATAGAAGACCGCAAGAACCAATGGTTCAAATTCATGCTCCATTATGAAGGTGGAAGTTATAAACCACTGGATCATACAGTGTTCACAAGGCAAAAGTTCATCCGAAGAAACATTGAAGGTGGTCAGATTGAATCCAGAATTACCACCAGGGAAATTCCACTCAATTACAGAGTTGAATCTAAGTTCCGTGGTGACTTTATTTGTGAACCTAACCTTGTTTTCCAAGGCTCGGACATTGAGAGATGTTTCATCCCATTCCTTTATCCACCCCAAAGTCCCGTGGCATCTCCACAGCTAGAAGATGCACAGTTCAATGCCTATTCATCAGATGATGAAATATGGGAATATCTGCAAGGACGCGACCCATATGACTAGAGAGAAAGCAGTGGTGGGCCGTCATTCTGAAGGCTGAGTAGACCAGCTTTGTCCTACATTTTTTTCGACATGGGCCGGATTAATGCTCCACTTTGTAATAGTATAGGGAATAATTTGTGTCGTGGGCATATTCCCCACTAGGTCTGTCAAAAGTATGACACCGGGTCCCCATATGTTACTGACCGATGAAGGGACGAGATAATGACTATGGTTGTCCCCACATGTCACCCCGGTTGATTCCTTTTTTACTTATTAGTGTAAGTCAGCAGTAACCTGATAACCGATTGACCTATTACTGTTAGTCGATGCCCACCAGTACACCGATTGGAAGTTGTATAAATAAAGCCATCGGGGATCATTGTAAGCATCATGCATTGAGTTTGCAAAGTCGCTCTGCAATCAGTGTCTAGATTCTGCATCGAGCAAGTAGTCTGCTCTGCATTAGTGATTCAAGTGTCTGTAAGAGAAGTATGCTCTGCGTCTTGGCCTCTGAGCTATAAGAATGCATCAGAACCTCAAGTCTCTGTATATTGAGTCTGTAATAGAGTGAGTATGCTCTATAGGTTGGCTCCAAGCTATAACACTGCATCAGAAGACTCTGAGTCTTAGTAGAATTGATTCTGTAACAGAGTCTATGCTCTGCGACTTGGCATAATGCTATAAGATCACATCAGAATACTATGGTAGGTTGTTTTTATTACAGTGACGACCTTCGCAGCCCGAAGGCGATCTGTTAAGTCTGTAATATTTTGTTGAAGTCTGGAATGATTGTACAACTTCTTCATTTTAATATAAAGATTGAAAGAGTGGATTGAGACTGATCAGTTGCTGGGAGAAAATGGTATTAAAAACTTCCTAATCAATTCAACATATTTATCTTTTTCTTTTTGAGATAAAAGCTTAGATAACTTTACCATTTTGGGTTTTTGTTATGTTCCAATGTTGCATTCTTTCACTTCATTATCATACAGACTGACCCTAGGTTTCTTGGCTACACCATTTCTATCGAAAAAAAATTCTAAAGGAAATATCACTTTAGGAATATAGTTATTATTGAGTTGGATTATTTCATTTCCCCCAATGTTATTAAGCAATTATTTTGGATCAAGATCTCAATCAACAATACCGTTTTGTTGTTCATCTTTCGAACCATCCTGGTTTTCTCCATCGATTTTGGTCCTTGCAAATTTATCCGTCAGTTCTAAAAACTTTTTTATCTGTTGGTCATATTCAAATACCTTCCATTATTTCACATTATCCAATATAGAGGGCCTGTTCTTAACTACCATCTCATATTTCCTATTTGGATAAATTGGAATCTTGAATGTATGTTGTAATCACTTAGATCACTAAGTTACCAATAATACACATATATAATCATATAATCATAACAGAGATAAGAGACAAGATAGTAGGTTGAATAACAACTTATATTACACAAAACACATGTGGGTTCATAAAAACATCAAAACCGAACCAAGTTCGTATATGGCTCAACAACCTATTGTATAGGATTACAAAACAGTTATGAATAACTACTTATCCGTTAATCCAACTGATGCGACCTATGGAGGCCGACCTAATATATAATTAGTCGGCTAATTAGACTAGTCGTTTCACCAACTAGCTCCTCCAACATCTCCCCCAGAAACAAAATATTTCTTCATCCTGAAGAAACAAGGGAGATAACAAAATTTACACTGTCTGAAGTAGTTTTTCCAACTAATCTGTCTTCATGGGCTGTGTAGTCAAATGGATGGTCTATTCCATACACATACCTCCATAATCGCTTCTACTGTAATGTCTAGTTGTCACTGGAATTATGTCCAATTGCGGAGGGCGTTCTAAATGCCAATGGTCAAGGTTGTAATGCTTAACAAAATTGACATCTTCTCTTGTATTGGAAGGTCTGTGATATTGATCATGTTGATCCCCAATAGTTGAGTTTTTTCCTATGCTATGTCGAGCAATATTTTCATTTGTGGACAAATTTTGTTGAGTGTGTCGAGGCTGGGTAGTGCCTGATTCATCCACTGATGTGCTTGTTTTTCCATTTTTCTGAGTTTTGTTGTCTTCAGTGCAATATGATCTTGTACTATGCTCCTCATTGCTTATTCCAGACCTTGTTGGTTTTCTAATGATTTGATGTGTTCACAAATCTCTCGAGCATACTGGAATACCTAATCATAGTAAGTATACCAGTTGTGCAATGCTTCTTCTGTGGCGGAAGACTCCTCAAAATGTTCCTGTAGTACCTTGTGGGATTATGAATATCTTGTGTACTGATGTATCAGTAGCACAGAAGTCTCTTATTTTTACTCATATTTTATTTTATTTTTTATTTTTTTAGATTTTTCAGTTTTGATACTGCTTTAGTCGGGCACCATTTACCAGTTTCTGAAATACTCTGCCTTGTAACGTTCTTAGTCGGACTAATCTGTTGGCATTGATTTCCTCAATGATATAGGGTCCCATCCACTCGGTATGTATTTTCTTTGGTTTTCCTTTCACCTGACTGTTATACAACAGTGCAAGATTTCTAACTAGTAAGTTCTTGTTTTTAATGTTTTGGTCGTGCCATGCTTTTTGTTGTTGTTTTCGAATTTCTTGGTTTTGTATAGCCATAAGTCGATCTTCCTATAGACTAGCTAATTGCATTAGTTGCTCCTTCTTTGCTTCCTTGACATTAATATGTAATATGTCGGCTATTATTGGTGTCTGCTGTCGAAAGTGTGTTTGGTCGGTGGATTGTTTATATGTTGTTCGATAAGCCCATATGATAGCAAGAATTTTTTCATCCCAATCATATTTATCAGTGTTATAGATATTTTTTAGTCCCTTTGTTAGGGTTTTATTAAATGCTTCTATTTCCCCATTAGACTGAGGGTGATAAGTTGTACTTTGTCTGTGGTCGATATTGAATTGTTATGTCAATGCTGAAATAGTTCTGTTAATAAAATGTGATCCTTGGTCGCTGATTAAGGTCAACAGAAAACCAAATCTAGTAATTATGTTTTCATATATGAATTTGGCAGCCACTTCACTAGATCAGGTTCTGATAGGTTCTACCTCTCCCCATTTAGTAAAATATTCCACTGCTATTATGATATATTATGCATATGTCCTTCTTGCTGGGACTAGAAATGGTCCAATGAAGTCGATAGCCCAAATTTCAAATGTTAGACTTGGGTTTACCGATATTAACAACATCTCTTACTAGGTAAAGGTCGACCTAAACGTTGACAATGATCACATTTACTAACAAAATTTTGACAATCCTTGTGTAATGTTGGCCACCATAGTCTCAACTGTTGGATTTTTTTGGCAGTCGTGTCTAACTAAAAATGTCCTCCTGCCTGTCCATAGTGCACTGCATGCATTATATTTTATCTTTCATGCTCTAAGACACACCAATGGAGTACTTCATCTAACCCCATTTTATATAGGAATCCGTTAATTAGAGTGTATGGTGTGGCCTTCACTTCTAGAATTTGTTCTTTTTAGTGCTCATACCTTTAGGTGCCTCACCATTCTCTTAAAAATGAGCTATTTCTGCTAGTTTTGCTGGTACTGCTTCTATTCAAAATAGATGTGCATTTGGGAGATCATCTTCGACTCCTGTTGGTTCCTCCCCCATGTTGATTCTCGACAAGTGGTCAGGTCCAACATTTAGCTTCCTTGGTTGAACTACTACTTCGAACTCAAATTCTTGGAAAAGTAAAAACCAACGATATATTATTCCATGATGTAAGGGTTTGTTTACCAAGTATTTTACAACTTGGTGATCTGTGTAGAATATGAAAGGATTAGATAATAGGTAATGTTGATATTTTTGTAGTGCGAATACCATTCCTAATTCCTCTCTTTTTGTCATTGAATAGTTACATTCTTCCTTGTTTAGTTTTCGACTGCTATACACAATTGGATAGTCCATCCCGTCATCTCCAGGTTATGTCAATATTGCACCTATTTATATGCCTGATGCATCAATGTGTACGTGAAATTTGATTGACCAGTTTGGAAATCTAAGAATGGTTTCTTTGACTAATATTCTCTCTAACATGTCGCAGGAAGCATCCCATTCCTCAGTATAGTCGTATTCTTGGTCTTATTTCAATAGATCTTCTAATGGCTATGTCATATCTGAGTAACGACGAATGAATTTTCTATAATAGCCCATGTGGCCTAGTAGCACTCTGACTTGTTTTGGGTTTACCAGGGGTTTCACATCGAGGATGATTTTTATTTTGGCAAAGTCAACTTTGATACCTTCCTTGCATATGATATGTCCTAATAAAATTCCGATGGGGGTCAAAAAGATGCATTTCCTTATATTGAGTGAAAGCTGGATTTGTCGACACCTTTCCAACATTAGTCTTAGCCACTTGCAATGATCCTTCAAAATGGAGTAAATCATTCAGTCATCAAAGTATACATCCATTTTTTTATATATGTATTCTTGAAATTCTTTGACTAATATCCTTGAGAATATAGATGGTGCATTCTTTAACCCAAATGGCATGATGTTGTAAGCAAATGAACTGAATTCACAGAAAAAATTTGGTCTTCTTCTGGTGTTATTTAGTAATTGGGACTTGGTTATATCATGAGAATCCATCTGTAAATGAGTAAAACTCATGTTCTATGAATTGATTTAAGATTCCATCTGCGAATGGAGTTCAAAATGGATATGTAAGGGTGACTTTATTTACCTCTCGAAAATCTACACAGAGACTTAATTTTGTTGGATCATGCTTTTTCGGTTGGATGACCATAGGGATTTCCCATTCCAATTGGTTGATTGGATATATGAACCCTGCTGCTAGCATGTTGTCAATCTCCTTTTTCACTATTTCCTAGTACTTGCAAGATAATTTGTAAGGCCTTTTCTTAATCGGTCTTGCATTAGTTTTTATGGCTATTTTCATTTCACCCATCTCTTGTACTAACCCTTTTAGGTCTTTATAGTCTCGGGAAAATACATCATATAATTATTTTAACAGGTTAACTATTTATGTTGTTTGTTCATCATCCCAGTAGTCACCTATTCGTGCCATTTTTGGTCAATCATCATTGGAGATGCCAACTTCTTTGGTTTTAACTTTCGCGTCCATCCATTATGGAGACTTGGTTTCATTGATTTTTCGACTTCCTTCTTTAAAATGTGAAAATGATTCCGGGAAATATGATGTTGTCATCCTGTAGGTATCTTCGATGTTGGTTGACTTGACTTTAAATATTGTTTTAATTGGTTTTACTATTTCTGGATGATCAGTTTTCCACTGAAAGCTTTTTCCATGTGTCTGCTCATTCTCCAGTCGAAGTATTGTCGAATGTGGTATTCTATTCAATCAAATGTTGTTACAAGATGCTTCCATTCACTTAGGTTTCTATGTCGAATTATGCTAAATAGTTAGTTGTATAAATGTTTTTATTTATTTTGTTGCTTCGCCCATTTTGGCATCTTCCAGTATGAATCTAACGTCTTTAATGAAATTTTCCTTAAGGTCCTGCCATATGAATGTTTTTCCTCGAGCTTCTTCCATCTTATACCATTTGTTTGGTAAATCATCAAGTGTGGATGGAAATAAGTGTGGCCATGTTTTTTTGTCTTTGTCCCCAAGTCTTCTCCATTCCCTTTCGCATATACTTATGTGATTTTCAAGGTTTTGTCCTTGCATGAAGACTGGTATTTGTGCATGTTTAGTTAGCTTCCTTCCGCCAAATCTCTCGACGAAGTATGTTGAAGTTGTTGTCCACATTTGTAGCCTGGACTGATGGGTATCCCATAATTGAGCGGTTTGTCCTGCAAACGTTTGAACCATGATTTATAGTTGGTCATGTTCTCCTAAGTTTTTAGAAACTTGTTCGATATGGAGTACTGGTGACATTGTTTATTTATACTGAAGAGACTATTTATTTTCTACTTTAATATGTGCTAAAGAAGGATATTCCCTAATTTATCTTTCAAATATCTTTGGAATGATGGACACTGAAAATCATTTTTGAGTCAGTTTCTTTAGTATGGCTTAGATAGTCTAGCATCCTCGTGATTGAGTTTCATAATTTTCTATCTCCCAATCATATAATTCTACATCCGAATTATATCCAACTGAATCTTGGTTCCCTAAGTGAAGTTCTTCGTATATATGTGGCCTAATATAGTCTTCATTATTTTGGATTTTGTAGAGTTGTCGAACGTCGACTTCTTCATCTATCGGTTTAGTCCATTAAGGTTCACCTTGAGAAGGGTGAATGGGGACAATATATTTTTGTCCATTTCCTTTGAGCTTTATCCTCTCTTTGTCTAACAAAATTGATGCTTTCATATTTTGACCCCATGGTCGGCCCACCAAGGCTGGGAAAGTATGGGACCCTTCTTTAGGGTCGATGATTTTGAAATCGACTTTTGTGGTGATTCCCTTGATGGTCATGTCGACATTGAGCCATACGCCGATAGGTTTGATCATCCCTTGATATGCTAATTTTAGATATATGCCTGAATCGTTTAGTCGAGGTCTACCTAGTTGTTACCATGTATCTTGTGTCATAATATTTACTTGGGATCCAAAGTCGAGAACAACTTGTCGAATGTGATATCCTTCAATTTACAGGTCGACAAGTGGTTCAACATCACTCTTATCTTTTTTATTGAGGCTACATATATTTTTTAGTTTGTTTCTCCATGCTAGGCTTGCTCTTATTATTATATAATAAATCAATAAATTGGGCTACTAATTTGTCATTATGTATTAAGTTAAGTAATTCTTGTGAAACATCTTGTTGATTGTTATCAATTTCTTCTTGTCGGGCGAATTCTCGGAACATGTTTGAATCATCATTGTACAATTGTTTTTTCTTTATAGGATTAAGATAATCATGTTTGTTTTTTATTTTTCTTATTCGTGGATTATCATTACCAGTCTATGTTCCTTGTCTAGTGACTACATGTAAAATTTTTGTATGAACTATATCACATTTCTGAACACATGACAAGACATTAAAATTTTTCTTCTTATTTATTTTTTCAAGTATAGTGGGACAATCCTCTACCGAGTGATCTCCCACGCCAAAACTAGTACAAAAATTCAAGTCGATCCGATCTTTATACAGATAGTCTGCATATCAATGGCCTTCTTTATAGCACATGAAACACTCAATTGGTCATTGTGGTCCATTTTCCTAATTTCCATTGAATCGGCCTCGACCTCCAAATCCTCCACAATTATTTTCATGCTAGAGCTTGTATCTCTTGTCGTCATATTTCTGATCATTTTTCCCATTCTGTTCATTGCTTCTTGGAATGCTATCATTGTTATTTTGTGCGATAGCATTGGTCTAATAGACCACATGATAATTTTGTCGATTTTTCAGGTTCAAGTGGAAGTTGGTTCTTGTATGAATTTTTACTTCGTATATTGCACACCATGAAGATCTGTTGTTCTTCATGTTGAACAAGTAGTCCTTTGTCGTGTGAAGTCCATGTTCTTGGAAAATATCACAGAAACATTTCATTTGGAAAAATTGGACATCTTGTCAGTTGACGTCCTTTCGACAATTATATTTGGTATGGTTGGTTGTCGAGCAGTTCGTGCACTAGATATCTTGACCTTTGAGGTTTAGTTCTCTTAGTTATTTTTGCATGATTTCCAACTGTTCCTCAATGTGATTTTCAGCAAGGTGTGCTGGATAGTCACCATCCATCTCAACCTGCAGAGCTTTCATGAGTGCTTCTTCATATGATTTGAAAGTGTCCAGAATTATATGTATTCAGATCTTCTGTACAAGTCCTGCAAGAAACCATTGAATTAATAAGTGTTCATCAATGTTATATTCTAATTGTCTCAATAGATCCTTCCATCGCTTGTCATCGTCCCAGATGGTTTCTGTGGGTTTCTGAACAGTTGTTTTCAAATTTTCTGCTGCCAGATACTTTGCATCTGGTGTTTTGAAGAAGGATAACAACTGTTGCTTAATTTCTGACTTGTTCCCGTTAGGTGTATTCTCAGCATATGTCATATACCAAGTTAGTTCCCTCTTCCTCAAGGCACCAACGAATTGTGCCATCTGTATGTCTTCACTAACTATAGCATTATCTTCCCATGTTGATTCACAGATGAACCAGTGTCATCTGGGATCCTCATCACCCTCATAAAGGGGGATGTGTGCTGCATCATGCCCCATGTCGTCGGCGTGGGTGTATCCTTTTAGTGGTGGTGGGGCTAGTGGTGGGGATGGTGGGATATTCTGTGTGATTCTTTGTTCACAGCTAGCCTCGACTGAAATATCGTTCTCATCGGTAGGTTTATTTTTTGGTTCCTCTTCAACAATTTGTCGTATTAATTAGACTTATTCTGTCGATGTCCAAGGCAATTTTTGATGATTGAATACTCTTCTTTGTGGGTCTGAATGTTTTGTATTTTCTAAGTTGTAATTGGCAGGGGGAGTGCTCCTTCATGTCCTGGGTAGAGTAGGTGGATACTCCAGTTGGATGGGTATGATTGGAACGTAACCCAGTTTCCTTTTTGAGGTTGACTGATTACCAAATGGTCAACACCATTTCCTTCATCATCTAGTCGGCTCCAGACGTTATACTCACCAGCTCTTAGTCTGAGGTCCTCTTCGACAATTGCTTACACTCGTGTGCTCAAGTTCTAGTTTGTAAGAGATAGAGGTCTTATATCTTGGGGTATATCAACCTGGAGAGATTCTCATAGCTCTATCCACAAGTCTTCCTCCATTGGTGACACTTCTTCATCGTCTACACCTTCTTCTTATCCGTCATGACCTGAATCTGGCAAATTTCCTTCATGTGTTGTCACCCTAGTAGTCATTCTTCTCTGCAATGCAATAGCCTACTCTCTCCGTTCCTTTATTCTCTTTTGCCTCTTATCTCTCTTGATTTTCTACAAATCCAGAGTGCTCTTGTGTGTCACTATCCGAGTTGTTTCTTTCTTTTCCCAACTTTTCATTGCTGGTGGTTCCTTCTGTAGTCAACTAGAATCCTTCTACTCTACCCCGACTCATGACCAGCTACCCTGCCATAGCCTACTTGATTCTTTAGAAATCCCAGATTGTTCTGTCTATTTGTTCAAGAAGTACTTCCACTCCCTTTTGGCAATGAACTTCTCCCACGATTTCTGATTCTCCACCCAATCGGTATTCGATGGAAGTTCGATCAATGATGGATGAGGTTTGACAATATACCCTACTCCTCTATCGATTAGGAATCTAAAAAAAGGGTTAGCAATGAGAAAAGGAACTGTTCAGTGAAATCATTATAGAATATCACTTTGATACTCTTGATAGAGATTCTCTCTTCCACCACGTGGTCTGCGTAGAACTCGTCTGTGATTTTTTCAAACCACTCTGACAGGTTCGTTCTTCTCCTCTTATCAGTTTCTGGATAATATCTTGTTCCTTAGTGTCTACGAGATTTTTCATCTATTAATTTCTTCAGAAACTAAGGTATCGATTCTAAAAATGTTTCATGTGTTTCAGTGAAGAAATTCTCCTTCGCATGGGAAATATTCAACTTGTTTGTTCTATAGTATTTCTGCGAATAGTTTGTGATCTTACACTCCCACTAGTCTTTAATCTCTTGCTCTGAGATCATCTGCTAATGGTCATTTCATCCGTACGTGTACCACCGACAACAGAACCAATGTTATAATCACTCCGATGACTAAGTTACCAATAATACACATATAGAATCATATAATCATAACAGAGACAAGAGACAAGATATTAGGTTGAATAATACACAAAAGACATGTGGGTTCATACAAACATAAAAAACGAACCAAGTTCATATATGGATCAACGACCTATTATATAGGATTACAAAACAGTTATGAATAACTACTTGTTAGTTCAGCCAACTGATGTGACCTATGGAGGCCGAACTAATCTCTAATTAGTTAGCTAATTATTCTAGTCGGTTCACCGACTAGATCCTCCAACAATGTACTAGTAGTGGAAGATAGAGTGTCTACAATACTATTTTGTTCTCTTGGAAACAAACAGATTTTATGTTGAGTAAAAAAGTTTCCAAACATGTACCACACTTCATTTCTATAATATCTCATTTTTGGATGTTTAGTTTGATAGACACCATTCACTTGATTGACTATCAACTTAGAATCTCCATATACATCTATCCTCCTAGGTCCCAAATCTTTGAGAATGTTTAGACTAAGAATCAAAGCTTCATATTCAACAACATTATTTGTACATTCAAATCCCAATTTGAAAGAAAGAAGTTTCGAATCATTAGTTGGAGATCTTATCCATACATCGGCACCTACACCATGTTTGTTTGCAAATCCATGAAAATAGATGTTCCACAATCCTCTAGAATCCAATTCTTTCTGAGATCTTGTTCTTTTTGGGTCATTTGATAACTACTTTGTCGAAAAATTTGAGGACCTTCTGCTTTATTTATAGTAAGCGTATCTGCGCATGTTTCTTCTGGACCATCATCATAATCAAAGATAAAAGACCCAATAGTTGTATCCATAGAACAAACAAGATGATTTACTGACTTATTTTGGTTACTAACCACATATACCAATTGATTTCCTCTGTATATCCTCCTCTCATCATCAAAAACTGGAATGGTCGCATATGACATGTCCATTTGCAACATCCCCTTTAACTTTGAATCCCATGACCTAGATAACAACATGCCAAACTTAGTTGGAACATCAGCCACCGCCACGTCCATTAAAATACTTTTGGTTGGGATTTGAGTTAAAGTCACCACCATATATTTAAACAACCCCAAACATATTACCTTTCTAGAATCAAAAGAGGAAAGATATTTGTATGGCCTTGTGATATCTAAACCCAAAATTTCAACTACATCTTTCAGCATAAGATTATGGGAATCTCCTGAATCCAACATAGCATTATGAAGGATCATGTCATGAATATTGAGACTTAGATAAAATGGAGGTACATCCTCATTTGTGTCATCAATCTTCGATATTTCATTTTTAAACTGAAATATGACTAAGATATTTCAAGCTATTTGGTATTTGTGTATTTCTTGGGACAATCCACTTTAACACCCTCTTGATTCCTTTGGATAGTAGAGGGTTTATCATTAGAATGCTTATTCACTGGTGCTTCTTTACCCTTGCTTCTAAGGTTATACCTCTTCTGGAAATCCATCATCACATTCTGATTACCCTTCTAATATTGTTCTGACTTTGTTTCTTCAAATGAGACATACGGATGTGATTGTTGGATGGACGAATTATATTCCTCTTATGTTAAATAAAAATGGGGTGGTACTATTTTAAACTATGTATTTGATCTTCAGGTGACTCACTTTATTCATTTGATACATAGTTTTCTGGGAATTGGGGTTGAATTTGTTGATCCACCTTATTCCTCTTATCCATTTTCCTTATCTGGGGAAAAGGATGTCTTCTATAATTTAGATTTATAACATGGGGCTATGGTGGCTCTCTACCAGTTGGTCTATTTTCCAAACTTATATAACCTATATACTAACTTCTCCATCATTCTCATCAATAAAACAAACTTAGCATCCATAGATTAAGAACCATAATATTGGCCTTCTTCTCTATTCTTCTTTTTATCCATTTCTGTTTTGTGCTTCATTTTGCTTGATGCCATAAGATTTACTTCAACTTCAACAACATCTTTAATCATACTTTCAAGATTTTCATACTTCCTTTCTCTCAACAACAATGCAAAATCACTCTCAAAAGAGTTAACAAAATAAAGTTTTGCATCTCCAATAGGGGGTTTTATATCAGTAGGGATAGAATTATAGAGCTTCATGAATCTAGTTGAGAACTTTTAAACAAATTCTCCATTATTCTTTCTAATATTATTATAGAGTTAATATATGTAAATGGTTCTACTTATATTCCCATTTTTCAAGGAAAGTTGTTTCAAATTCTTCAAAGTTATGTTTTCTTCTAGCTCGAAGACCTTTAAGCCATTTTTTCACTTCTCCTAAAAGACTTTGTGAAAATAACCTCATTTGTACATCTTCATCATCCACCTCCTCTAAATATATAAAATCTCCAAACTTATCCAAATGTTATTGTACAGTATAATTCCCCTCCCCATCAAAAAGACTAATTCTCTAAGAAAAATTTTGAGGGAGGTCATGCAATTGAGCAAGTAATGTGAGAGGAGAAAGCCTAGAATCCATGGCTCTAGGGAGTGCTTTTGGAAGGGTTTGTATTTGAGGTATTACCACAACTTTTTGAGAAGAAGTACTGGCTTGGAAAAGTTTTGGCTTTTTCCTTTTATCTTGTATTTTACTACTAGAGGCTAGAGGATGAACTTCTCCATAAGCTTGCAAGTTTTCCCACAAGGAATCTAACAAATAGTTTTGGAATTTTTTCTCATAAAAAATTCCTTTCTTGAGGTTTCTTTCAGACTTAGTTCCAAAAAATAAATGTTCAAACATCAACTCAGGCTAATCATTTTCAAGGCTAGTAATTTTCCCTTTTGTTAAAGAAAAAGATATCTGAATTTTAGATGTACCTTCTTGTAACTGGCCTTTTATTTCATGGGGATTCTTTATGGATATTAAAATTTCTCTGGTGGATTAGGATCTAGATTTCTTCTTGTATATATTCTTGAAGCCATATTTTCTTTAATGAAACAACTTATCTTGAATAAGTACTGAACACTCTTAATTCGCCACAACAAAGTATCATCATGTCATATTATCGAACTCTCAGTTTGCTCGCAGACATCAGATTTGTATCTTTGTCGTTACTTCCTAGGGAAAATATCTCTTTTGTCCCCGAAAATGGCTCCAAAAATGTTATCTCTCCAGAACTTCCTTTGGCTATAGAAGGAAAGTTTCAGAGGTAACCTCAAACCAAAATTTAGACTAAAACTAGCCTTTTCAGTCAAAGGGGGATCCCTCAACAAAAATTACCAGTTAAGGTCACCGAAGTAGTAATTTTACTTTTAAGTACAACGGCTAGATATTCCAAAAATGGATCAAAACAATTTTCATATTACAATTGGTAAGATCATGAGAAAGAAACCATTGGGTGAATAGAGTCAAACCAATAAAAATATTTAGTTTTGCAGATAAAAATAAAGAACAGTCTCCACCTTAGAAGATAGGAAAGCAATAATATTTAGTCATAAATTTAGATGTAATATGGTAATAGATATCAAGAAAAACAACTCATTATATCAAAACATCAATATAAGGAAGAATTTTAATGTTATGTTAGACAAAAAAAAGTGAGCGTTCAATTGCATGCATTTGGAACACAAAAGATGAATTCCAAACCATTTGTTCTCAATTGAATAGTATGAAGAAAGACATATAATGAAATACTACGGTAAATATTAACACATATACGTAAAGAAGATCACAAACTTAAAATCATTGCTACAAGCATTTATGTTTCAGAGAGAAGTTTATATTCTATGTTCTCAAAAAAATTGTATTCAACAAATATTGTTCACAACCTGTTTGCTTCTTTCTTTGGGATCCAACCCCCAATACATCATAAAATTCAAAATATATACAAAGTGGCTCCTTGAGTGAATGATTAACACATTTCTTGTAACACAAAGTTATTGTAACTAAAATCCTAATTCCTAGGAATCTAGTAAATGAAATCTTTCTCTTAAATAACAAATTTTGTAAAAATCCATGTGGCATGCCATAAGAGGTCCTCGAACTGCTCATTTGAACTATGACACATGTTCATTGTTGATGTAGTCTATACTTGGTCTTTCCGAATTTCTCCACAGATTTCCATTTCTCATGATTCAATATGTCATAGTCCATCATTTCCTTGATCGATGCCTCCAATTCCGCATACTGGGTATAAGAAATAGGTGGTATATTTCTTTGGGTAATCAAGAATCGACCAAATACCTCAAAATCATCTATTAATTTTTCTATGATGACTTTCCTAGTCAACCCTTTTGTCAAATATTAAAATTTCGAATGATCCATATGGTTTTGCACCAACAAGTTATGATAATGTTCTTGGGAAAATAATATTCCCTCACTATCCCAAAAGGGAGGAAGACCTTCATGAAAAAGTTCTTGAAATATTTATCTGAAATCCTTAACCTAAAGAAGCATTTGATTGGCCTTTTCTTGTACAACTTTGACAAGATTGTGTCTATTGATAATTTTTCTAGCCCATAAAATTATGGCCAATATGTCTTTGATTCCTATTTGTTGCATATCCTCATTTTTCAAAGTGTTCAAGAAATTAATAGCGTTCCATGTTTTATCCAGTGTCTTTTTATCCAAATTTGTATTCACCACTTTGCAAATTTGGAAGGCCATATCTACTATTAAATATTTATCATTTACATAATTTAAATAAGGTCTAAATTTTGAAATTTATATAGCCAATGTATCCCAAATAAGGTTCGTAGCTCCTTGCAAGGGTGTCATGCCTATTACTTTTTCATTCAATTCATTGACTTTTTTTTGGAAGTCCTTCTTCTCACTTGACATTTTATTCTTTTCTTCAATAATCTGAGTCAACTCTTGTTTAAGTTTAACATTTTCTTCCTTTAATCCCTTGATTTCTCCTTCTCTTATGTTTATCTATGACATGGAAATGTATGAATCTTCAGCAAGAGAATCATAATGAATTAAAGGGCTAGTCGTTAACTCTTCCAATACTTCCTCTTCTTCCCTCTGATTTGAATTGAAAACTTAAATTTGAGATATAAACCCTGACCACTCAACTTCTCAAGATTTATTTTCTTCCTACAATTTCAATATTTTTCCTTTAAAATCCATCAACTCTTGATGAATTTTCTCTTTTTGTTGTTGCAACATTGTTAATTCTGACAACTGAACATGTTGTGCTACTGGAACTTTCAACTTTTTCTTAAGTGCCTGAATAGTATTTTTTTTTCTTCTAGTATCTTTTTAGTCACCTGAAAATTATTAGGTTTAGTTCCTGAAGTTATGAGATACGTTTGTAGCTTATTGATTTAAACTGAACTTTATTTATTCTCTAATTTCTCTTATTGAAGTTTGTTTTCCAACTTGTCAATGACTCATTGTAGTTTTGTAATTTTCAAAATGGATTTTAATAAATCTGAATATAATACATCACTAGTCTGCCTCTGAAGTTGTATTTTATTAGGTACATTGATTTTATCCAACCTAAACTCCATTTATGAAACTTTTTCATCACTCACCACAACAAATTTCAATGTATTCCCTTCTATATCCTTCGTCGAAATCAACAAAAAAAAAATTTCATTAACTGTCTCACCTGGGGAAAAATATTATGCATCTCATCCAAAGATTTCTTATTTTTCTCTGCATAGCTTGAAATAAATTCAAACTTAAACTTGTATATAGATTATGAATCTGTATTAGTTTTTCCAATAAAAGAATATTCATGTATCTGTATAGGATGTTGTTGTAAAAGAAGAATTTTCTCTGAATCATCCACATTATGTTCGTCTTGTTTCACTATTTCCTCTCCAGACTGTATTTTTACTCTTTTGATTCAATTTTCATCATCAACATCCATTATATAAATCTCTGAAAGGGTTCTTTTTTTCACTAAAGTGGAATTAGATGGTGTCTATACTATTAAGGCCAAGTCATTTCTTATCTCCTCATCTTCCTCTACTACCTCTTCTTTGATCTCTTCAATCCTTCTTAAAGTCTAGCAAATTAGCCATTTTATCAATGCCTTCTATCAGTTGATGTTCGAAGGCTATATTCTCATTGTTTGTCTTCTCAGTGATATAATATTCCATAGATCATAATTAAATCTTTCCATGTTTTGGAAATCCATAGCTTCTAGTAATTTCTCAACAATTGACAATGCAACTTTTCTTTTTACAAATAAAAGGACCAATCTTAAAGGAAAACTTTACATTAGAATGTTTCTCAAAAGCATCAAAATGCTCTTCCTCTGAACACAAACTTTGTATGATAAAATCCAATGCAAAAATTCTAGGAGTTAAAAAGGAAGGAACTTTATAAGATGGTCTAGTGAAACCGTACATACAAACAATTGTAAAATCCCTATACAATTCTCTTGTGAAGGTTTCAAAGTATTACTAATTTCATCCAACACTCTAGGCAATTCCTCATCAAAAGTGATTCTATATACTTCTCCCATAATTTTATTTACAAACTCGTACATTTATTTGTCTAGGAAATCTAGGAGAGAAAACCCTTTTTGATGAAATGCAACTCAGATACGTTGGATCATAGAAGTGTTAGGATATTTAGACACTTAGGAGTTAGTTAAGATCAACTTGTGTAATATATCTGTTAGGTAAAAGTGTGTTTCTTTAGTATGCATTAGTATGCATTTGTAAATATTCTCATATGACAGTCATGATATGTTCTAGACATAGAGTGATTCGATGGTTCAAATTCTCTTAACACCCGATTAGTCTATGATCTCTATTTAAAGAGCATAGAGGGTCCTTGGCTAGTTGATCGATTATGAGAAGCTCATGTAACTTTATTTCTTTTGCATAATAAATTGCTCCAAGTAGCTATTTGGTTGGGGCCATGGATTGTTTCCCTCTCGAGGGTTTTAACCACGTGACAAACATCGGTGTGTTGATCTGTGATCCATTTGTGTGAAGCGGTATTTGAAGGTGTTCGTTCTTTTGGGAGTACCTTGTGAACCCAAACATGGTATCAGAGAAGGGATCTTAGGTTCAATTCCCCTGAGCTACGCCGAGGGCGGGGTGTTGGAATATCAGGTACCTCCACATGGTATAACTGCCACACATCTGGGAATATAAAACAAGTGGTTTAACCACCACTCCTTGTGCATAGTGACTTGTGTGGCCCTCTTCCATCTGCTTCCTTTTCTAGTTTCAAATATTTCTTAACTTTCATTGATGACTACTCCAGACACACTTGGGTTTACTTCCTAAAACTTAAGAGTGAAGTATTTAACATGTTCTTGGCCTACAAGGCCCTTGTTGAAAAACAATCTGGTCATCAAATTATTAAGTTAAGATCTGACAATGGAGGAGAATATGTTAACAACAATTTCACTACTTTTTGCACTAAACAAGGAATCCAACAACAGCACATTGTTCCATAAACACCACAACAAAATGGTGTAGCTGAATGGAAGAACCGCACTTTAAAAGAAATGGCTAATTGGATGATCCAATCTAAGGGACTAAGTCTTCAATATTGGGCTGAGGCCATAAATTGTGCAAATTACATAGTTAATCGCAAACCCACTAAAGTTTTACAACGTATAACATCGAAAGAAGCATGGAGTAAAATTAAACCAGATGTAAGTCACTTTCGTGTGTTTGGTTGTGAAGCATGGGCTCACATTCCAGATGAAAAACGGAAAGCATTGCAGCCTAAAAGTGAAAAGTGCATATTTGTTGGATATTCTGAAGATGTAAAAGGTTATAGACTTCTTCAGCCCCACTCACATGACATAATCATTAGAAGAGATGTTAAATTTGATGAAAATATCTTGGCCTGCGAGCCTAACTTGGCAGGTGTGCCATCTTTGGCCTGCGATCCTGATTCGGCGATTGTTCCTTCTTCTTCTTCTTCCAACTTCCTTGATAGTTTTCCAACTCTAGTTTCTGATGATGATAATGAGGATGAAAATCCACCTCCACCTTCTCATGTTTCTCCAATTGCACCAGCACCAATACTTCCTTGATGGGTCCGTTCAAATGGTGAAGCAGTTGGTGATCTTGCAATTGATCCTAGAGATCAACATCGAACACATTCTTAGTTTCAGTGAGCCTCTTCTCTTTTGGCTCAAGTTTCTGAGAATCATGATCCATAAACTTTTGTAGAAGCTTCAGGAAATCCAGTTTGGGATGCAGCTATGGATGAAGAATATTGTTCCTTAATGGCAAACGATACTTAGGATCTTGTTCCTCTTCCAAAAGGAAGAAAACTTGTCAAATGTAAATGGGTCTACAGAACTAAGTACGCATCAGATGGAAGTGTTGAAAGACTTAAGGGAAGGTTAGTTGCCAAAGTTTTTTCCCAAATTGAAGGGATTGACTACAATGAAACCTTTGCCCCTGTAGCAAAAATGAACTCCATCCGCCTTGTTCCTTCCCTTGCAGCCTTACATAACTGGGAAGTCCATTAAATGGATGTCAAGTATGCCTTTTTACATGGTGATTTACATGAGGAAATTTACATGGAACAACCTCCTGGATATGTTCAGAATAACTCTAGCCTTGTTTGTCTCCTTAAGAAATCCTTATATGGCCTTAAGCAAGCTCCTAGAGCTTGGTATGCCAAAATGGATAGCTTTCTCCTTGACACTAGTTTTTCTAGATGCCATTATGACCCCAATGTCTATACCCAAAAAGTAGGAAACCATATTCATACTTGTTCTTTATGTTGATGATCTTATCCTTACTGGTAGTGACCCTAACCTTATAACCCATGCAAAATCCAGTCTTAAGAAAATTTTTGAAATGTTAGACTTAGGACATTTGCATTATTTTCTTGGTCTTCAAGTCTTACAAACCAAAGAAGGAATATTTCTTTCCCAGTCTAAGTATGCTTGTGACCTTCTTCGTCACTTCCACATGGAAGATTGTAAACCAGCCCCTTCTCCCTTCCAGTCTAGAGTCAAACTTTCTACCACTTGTACTTCCCCTGAAGTAGATGCCACCTTGTATCGTCAGCTTGTTGATAGTCTTTTATATTTGAATCATTCCCATCCTGACCTTTCCTTTGCCGTTGGTCGTGTTGCTCGTTATATGCAAACTCCTCATGAAAGTCACTGGAAAGCAGCAAAAAGAATACTTCGATATATTCGAGGTACAATTCAGTTTGGGATTCATTACAGTACAGGGGGGGAACCTTTGTTGGTTGGTTTCACTGATTTAGATTGGGTCGATGATCCTGATGATCGAAAGTATACTGCAGGTTATGTTTTCAGTTTGGGATCTAGACCTGTCACTTGGGCTTGTAAGAAACAACAAGCTCTTGCTCTTTCTTTAGTAGAAGTAGAATATAGAGCCACAATTAATGCTATTCAAGAATATTTATGGCTTTGATAGATCCTTTTAGAGTTTCGATTCGAGCAGCAGCAGCCTACTCCACTTTGGTGCGATAATCAAAGTGCCATCAAGCTTTCCAAAGATCCAGTTCTATATCAGCGCAGCAAACACATTGAGCTACACATGCACTTCATTAGAAATCTTGTTCATGCTAGTGTTATTGAGGTTCTCTATTGCCCTATAGATGATCAAGTTGCAGACATCTTCACCAAGTCTCTTACAAAAGCGAAGTTTTCTAAACTTTGGTCTATGTTAGGAGTTCAGGGATGTGTCCTTAAGGGGGGATAGGCTCTAATGCCTCCTTCCTTCTCCTAATAGTGTCACTTTTGTAAATCCTTCAATCCTATCCCAAGCTGTTCTTAAGAGGGGATGTTAGGATATTTAGACACTTAGGAGTTAGTTAAGATCAACTTGTGTAATATATCCGTTAGGTACAAGTGTGTTTCTTTAGTATGCATTAGTATGCATTTGTAAATATTCTAATCCGACGGTCACAATATGTTCCAGACATAGAGTGATCTGATAGTTCAACTTCTGTTAGATCATACCTACCATTGATCCATGGCTTAACACCTAATTGGTCTATGATCTCTATTTAAAGAGCATAGAGGGTCCTTGGCTAGTTGATCGATTATGAGAAGCTCATGTAACTTTCTTTCTTTTGCATAATAAATTGCTCCAAGTAGCTATTTAGCTAGGGCCATGGACTATTTCCCTCTCAATGGTTTTAAACACATGACAAACATCAGTGTGTTGATCTGTGATCTATTTGTGTGAAGGAGTATCTGAAGGTGTTTGGTCTTTTGGGAGTACCCTGTGAACCCAAACATGGTATCAGAGCAGAGGTCTCAGGTTCAATTCCTCTGAGCTACGTCGGAGGCGGGGTGTTGGAGTATCGGGTACCTCCACATGGTATAACCGCCCCACATCTAGGAATATAAAACAAGTGGTTTAACCACCACTCCTGGTGATAGGGCCTTGTGCTGGGTTTCAAATGTTCACCAACATATGCAGGTTTTGGTGTAACGACAAACCTTACAAGGAGCATATTCAATAAATATGTCATATATCTTAAATGTCTCAATTTAGGAAAATATGCAAACTGAGCATCAATTGTAGTGGCTAAAAACTCATATAGGCCAAGGCAACAAAATTGGTTTGACTCTAGGCTAGGTAAATTTGTTTTGAACAAAAATCCCAACATGACCTCAGTACAAACTTATCATCATCGTAACCCAATATATGACTCAACATTGATAAAAAGACTGACATTTAAGGGAAGAATAAAATAAAGACTGACATTTAAGGGAAGAATAAAATAAAGACTAACATTTAAGGGAAGAATAAAATTTTCTAGTAAATGACCATTTTTTAAAATCTCTAACAAGAAAACGTTGACCTAAGGCTTGCATTCCCTATACAACTGAAACAAGGTTTCTTCACTAAAAACTTCAGGATTCACAAGATAATTCGCAGGTACATTCATAAGCTCATGGATGGATTTTGCATTAACTTGACAAAGGATTTTAGTGGTGTTTTTTTTCATAATTACACTTTCCGTGGAAGAATAACGTACCATTCCAAAAAATTTGGCAAGTGTATGGTTTTTTCAATAGAAAAATAATACAGAAATGAACTAAAAACATTCCAAATATATATTCCATGCGACTTAAAACCCCACAATTGTTCCGTAGACTGAGAAATAATCCACATGCATAGTACTGGGTTGAATAAATTTCCTTCCGTGTCAATTATGACTTCTTCTTTACTATCCATGATATTACAGAGTGAAACTCAACTCATAACCCCTTCCATAACAATAAATCTAGTAGGAATCAAATTGTTATAACTACCTAGTGAGTGACAAAATACTTGCAGTTGACCTTCAGGCCCCAATCTGAAATGCAAATTTGTGTGTTTTCCTCCTCCCACCTTTCCTTGGTTCCACGAAAAAATAACCCTTGTTACCACCTAAGTTGTACTTAGTGTTTTTTTACCAAGTGATCCTGGTGAACCAAACAAAGATGATTTGTTCGGACTTCAGAAGACCTTCAGAAGTGCTTCTTGGAAGTGCTTGTTGTACTATATCACATGTTCATACCCCATGGGGGAGTTGTAATAAAATGTTCTAGCATGATAGTGTCTGTAAAAGACTTGGTCTCTTAGACTTTATTTGTCAATCCGATCAGCCCAGGTGTTTTTTCCCTTGGTTATTATTGGTTGTTGAATAAACGACTGATAATTTCTGAGTTTTTCACTCAATACCTCCAAAGTTGGGGTGGTAGGCTTGGAATTTAGGCCTATTGAGGTTATTAGAGTCTATGTGTCAATGTATAAACATGCTAGTCATCATGATCGAGTCATATGAACATGTCTAAGTCCCCATAGGTTTTTAAACTTTTTAATTTTTTAAGTTTTTTTAATTTTAATTTTTCCACAAAACTTAAGCTATTTTTTAATAGTCTAATTGGAAAAATTGGGCTCTAAAATAAGTTTCATTCATGGGGGTGGTCATTTTCAAGCTTAGAGCCCCATGTAAATCCATAGACCCACTTTTTCTAAGTTTAGAGTGATTTTTCCATCACTTAGGTCGAAAATCCCTAAAAATCAAATATTGATTATTTAATTGATAAATTAATTAAATAATGGATAAAATTCAAAATCCTAAATCATTGGGATTTGCTCTAATTTGACTGAAATCAGTCTCATCGGCTTGGGATTGACTGGATCTGACCATTCCTTAATAGGAGAGGCTGATCTGGACTGAACAGAGGGTACATTAATACATGCAATCTTGGGAATTGTGCCCTCCCTCTCTCCTCCACATGTGTGGGCTCATCTGGATGATTTTTGGTGGTTGCTTCAGTTAGCAGGTTGAGGTGTCAGGAAAATCAGCTCTCTAATTGATAGTTGCACTCAATGAGACTCAAATCTGACTCAGATAGACTCATATCAAGCTCTGATTCACTCCACATGCAGCTCCAGTCTCTCTCTCCTTGGGATTTGTGCCCCCACTGGGCAAGATCTCCTGTTTTCGCTATAAATTAAGCACAGATTACCTCTTCCAAGCTAGTTAGAACTGGGATTGAGGTGCTGTTTCTATTGTACAATTGTTATTGTTTACTATTATAGAATAAATAAGATTTGGAGGCAAGATCTATGGTGTAATTCTCTTCATGTGTGGATGGTGATTGTCAAATCCTTATGAGGTATAATTTGTGTTATTTATCTTTGCTTTTGCTGGTTAATTGTTGGCCACAAAGGAGAGATCTCCCTCCTGTTAGGGTAAGAGTTTATTCTAGTTTGATTTATGCTCTTATTGTTTTCTTGTTTCAAATCTATTGGAGTTGCATGTATTTTAAGTTTAATTGCATGCTTTCCAATTATCTTTTCCAGCAGCACCTATGTTTTAACCATCTGTTTGTGCAAGGATTTCTAAGTTGTAGGTGATCTCTCTTGTAGAAGGGGTTGAGCCGGTTTGCATATTCGTCATCCTCAATATCTTCTCAAGGACACAGTCCCTCGGTGTTCCACCAAAGTAGACTCAAAAGCACAACATTCGTAGGCTCCCAACACTCTTTTTCTCTCTTCCTCCCTCAAAAAATTAATTTTCTTACATGGTTACTATGTTCAAAATATTTGATATCATTTTGATCTATTATATTAAAGTAAAAATTACATAGATATGTTGTTTCAATCCTCATACACTAGATCTCATTCCTAAAAAAGTTTCATAAAGCATTCTAGATCTAGTTTAGGGAAATCGTCCGTTTTGCATGGCAATTTAAAGATAATCCGTAGCTTGCATGCTTTAGATTTCAAAAGATTAAATCCAGAAATCAATGCATATATCATTGTCTTCCCAAACATCAAGTGAAGATCCCAAGGAAAGCTTGCTTTCCTTGGTTCCCTTTTCACTGTTTTAGCTAGTTTTAACTTAGTTTTTTTTACTTAAAGTAGGCTGACCCAAAGGTACTTTCAAAGTTTTTTTTGGAATATTTCATTCTAGAATGCTCGCTTTATTATAGAATGCATGACAGAAAGAATATAAGCTTCTGTTCGAAAGTGGATTTGGTATCGTTCAAATCCCCCCAGGGGGCTTGCCTTTGACTATAAATTTTAATTTTTGGGAACGTTGTAAGATCTTCGTTTCATCCTATATAAGAAACAAGAGGATTCAGATAATTTTACTGATATTGTAACAGAATATAATAAAATTTTTCTCTGAATAGGCTCTTTCGAGCCCATTCTCCATTCCCCTTGGGGGGATTCCCGTCTTTTTTTGTTATTGTTCGCATTGTCTTATTTTTGTTCTCTTTAGATTAATTTAATTCATCCTGAACAACCTGATTTGATTGCTTTATCATATATTCCACATTTCAGTATCAAAGTAATTTTAATACTTACCCCACGACTTCCCGATTGACCTGCAAGGGAAAAGAGATGCGTGGTAGGAATAATTAGAAAACTTGTGATTTGTTTTTGCTTGTTTCTTATCATTAATTTCTGTAAGTAATTGTTCTAAAATCAACCCCCTCCTTGATTCCCTGATTGAGGTCCACTTGGACTAAAAGAGGTTCCTAGGTGGTTTTTCTTTCTAAGAAAACACATCCTTTAAAACTCACTAAAATTGACAAGACTCCAGTGTGTATGATTTGTACTTGGATACGGTTCATCTAATCAGTCAAGCTACATCAAAAGCAATGTGAGTGATTATTTTAATTAGTGTTCACCTTCCCCAATCAACCACCATTAGGTGAAAATCGAACGCCTCGATCAAACCGTAAGCGGTGGCAAAATACCCAAAGGAAGCAGGAACTCTTGAAAAGTGACCTCAAGGGGCCAATCTTTGTTACACCTTCGGGTGCATTATGAACAATAGTCTTAGAGACTCCATTCATCCCACATATCCCTTGTGGGTAGCCATGAAGGTTTAGTTTTGAACATACTCCAAGTACTCTCGAGTATATCTGGAGTCCCCCCCTCACCTAATTTTAATCATCTCATATTTCACATTAACTTAAAACGTACCAAGAGGCAATTGCAAAACATTCACTCCAAGCACATGCAAGTACATTGATTTTATTTCGACTCCATTTTAAGGCACTGGTTATTTTCTTTCTATATATATATATATTGTGTCTTAGCATTGTGCTTTTATGTGCTGATTTTGTATCTTGTCATCTATGGTTGTTTTTGGTTAAATTTCAAACTCCTAAGTAATTCATTCAGTTTAAAATCACCATACTAAGTAATTAGCCTTAGTAACTTAATAGGGTCTACCCCCCTTGGGTTCGTTAGGAGTTGAGCCTAAACAGAGGAGTCAAGAACAAGCTGATAACCTTGACTCAAGACTTGCCCCCAAGGACACACCTAGTGGTTTGAAAATTTCTGCCACGTTCCCTCCCCAAGTGTGTGAAAGGTGGAAACACCTTTTGGCTTCATTGCCAAGGAATCTTTTTATTCCTAGAGTATGACTTCAGTTTTCTTCCTTTTTGTTTTTTCTTTGTTTTATGAATGCTTAGAGAAGATCTTTAATTTTGATCTAGCGACTCCACTGACCTTTTTTTCAGTTTTTATTTTTACAAAGAAAAGAAAATTTTTCTTTTTGTGAAAGATTTATAAATGATTATTTTTCTTTTTCGCATGGAGACTCCATTGAAGGCATAAAACCCTATTATCTCATAAACTTGTGAATTTTTGTTGTGTGTGGATGAGCCCATGTGACATATTAAAACCTTTAAAGCTCATCACTTGATAGCTCCACCTATTCAGTACAAGGTTTAATGGTTATATCAAATGCATACTATTAATTTTTGATGTGGATGAATTAAGGGAGTAGTATGGTGCCCAGATAGCCAGACTTTTTCAACCTATCGATTTCTCAAACATCCTAGGTTTTCCTAACAGTTGTGATGGTGTGGGGAATGCATATAAATGGCTTACAGTATTTCATGGAAATTATGGTGATTCGGCCATCTAGCATGTCAAATATTTCCTTCAATTGATGGTTGACTCCAATGTGCTTCATGAAGACAATATGATGGAAATGTTTGCTAGTACTTTTCAGGGTGAGGCCTTTTGTTGGTTCTATCAAGGCCTTCCTAACGAATGTATAAATTATTTTCCAAGCTTCCTTTGGATGTTTTTAGAGCAATGGCATGATGGTAGGGGTAGTATGAATGGTTTGAAAAATTTCCTTGAAAATATCTGCACCTTCTACCTATCAGGGATAGAGTATCACATGGAAACATATGATGTACCTTTTTCCATGATAGAAAGTATTGAAGACTTGGAATCACTCCTTGAACATTTAAGTGAAGAGGAGATCCATGATACTCCCATTAAAGAAATTCCTCATAGTTATTTAAGAAAGGAAGTAATTAAGGGGCTTATTAAAGAATATGAGGTATCTCTCAATACACAATAAGATTCTGAAGAAGGGAACATCCATGACAATCATGTTGAAGAGCTTCACAAGGAGCCCATGATTGAACACATTATTGAAGACTCTCCTCATATCACCATAGTTGAAAACATTGAAGATTTGAGGTATTCTCAAGTTTGTTTCAATGCTAATATTTTTCCAGAAATCCCTCGAGATGAACCCACTAAGCAACACATCCCAAGTGATCCCATTGAATATGTCCAAAAATTTTCCTTGATTGAAGATAATATTGAAGGTCCTCTTCATGATATCATAACAAAAGCCTATAAAGAAACTTAAGATAAGATTAGTGTGGTGTGTGATGACACTAGACCTTGTTCTCCACATGTTGATGAAGGTTTGGAAATTTTATTGTCTTGTAACACTTTTGAAGCCAGATCTTCTGAAGAATATTGTTATGAATACAAGGAAGACATGGATAGGCAGGAGCATGATGCCATGGATAAAGAGTCCCTTCCCCACATATGACATGGATGAGAGTGATGACTATTGGAATTTCATAGATAATCCAACTTGTAAAATCTTATGGAGAATCTCATCCATGATATGCCCAGTAAGGGGAGTGTCTATTCAAAAATTTGTGGAAGTCCAATCTACAATACATCCATAGGTGGGAGCATGGATACCTAGGAAAATCTTAGTATGGAAGAAGAGCATTTATACTTTCCACATGATCATTCAGAGTCATATCATGCAGAGCCGCACAAAGGTATTAGTAATGAAGACATTGAGAAACATTGTTGTGAAAAGTCAGATGTGATGCAGTCAGCGGAAGATCAGTCTCAGCCATCTTCTTCACATATAGATTTTCCCTATGATTTGGAGCAGCTTGGGGATTATACACTGAGTTATCATTCGGTAAGCCTTGATGATCAGTATGATGATATAGTCAGTCTACCTCATCATGCTGATTGGTATATCAGTCCTATATAGTCATGGATAGAAGCCTCCTATGCAAGCACATACCAGTTTGGGAAGAATTTTAATGACCTTATTCATGCCTATGGTTTCCCATTCTAGATCATCACCATTTTCTAAATAAAGTATCCCTACTTTGGCTAGTAACCAAAGAGAAGGAAAATAATTTTTATGTTAATAAAATGGATAGGTGGTTACATTGTATTTTTTATACCACCTAACCTTTTACTTTCTGCATTTCAGTTTTGTACTTAGCTATAACAAAAATTTACTTTCATCTGTTAGGTACATTTATTTTGTTTAAATAAATCATCTTAATGGTTCATTTGGGTTTTATATAAATCTTGTGCTACTGAGGTTTGTTTTGTCAAGTTGAGATGTTTTTACAGGGTGTATAAACCAGAGATTCTAGTGTTCTCGTATCCTCTCCTTTCCCTATGCCTAAATCGAGCACCCGTCTCGTATTTGGAGCCAGATGTTACCACCTAAGTTGTACTTAGTGTTTTTTTTATCAAGTGATCCTGGTGAACCGGACAAAGATGATTTGTTCAGACTTCAGAGGACCTTTGGAAGTGCTTCTAGGAAGTGCTTTTTATACTATATCACATGTTCATACCCCATGGGGGAGTTGTAATAAAATGTTCTAGCATGATAGTGTCTGTAAAAGACTCGGTCTCTTAGAATTTATTTTTCAATCCGATCAGCCTAGGGTGTTTTTTTCCTTGGTTATTATTGGTTGTTGAATAATCTACTGATAATTTTTGAGTTTTTCACTCAATACCTCCAAAGTTCGGGTGGTCAGCTTGGCATTTAGGACTACTGAGGTTATTAGAGTCTATGTGTCAATGTATAAACACACTAGGAATCATGATCGATTCATATGAACATGTCTAAGCCCCCCTAGGTTTTTAATCTTTTTAATTTTTTAATTTTTTTTAATTTTAATTTTTCCACAAAACTTAAGCTATTTTTTAATAGTCTAATTGGAGAAAATGTTTTTGTAATAAAAGTGGGCTCGGAAATCAGTTTTAGTCATGGGGGTGCTCATTTTCAAGCTCAGAGCACCATGTAAACGGATAGACCCACTTTTTCAAAGTTTTGAGTGATTTTTCCATCACTGAAATCGAAAATCCCTAAAAATCAAATATTGATTATTTAATTTATAAATTAATTAAATAATGGAGAAAAATCAAAATCATAAATCATTGGGATTTGCTCTGATTTGATGAAATCAGTCTCATCGTCTTGGCATTGACTGGATCTGACCATTCCTTGACAGAAGGGGCTGATATGGACAGAACAGAAGGAACATTAATGCATGCAATCTTGGGAATTGTGCCCTCCCTCTCTCCTCCACATGTGTGGGCTCATCTGGATGAGTTTTGGTGGATTCTTCAATTAGAAGGTTCAAGATTTAGGAAGATCAGCTCTTTGATTGATAGTTTCACTCATCAGACTTAGATCAGACTTATATAGACTCAGATTAGGCTCAAATTTGCTCCACATGCAGCTCCAGTCTCCCTCTTCTTGGGATTTGCACCCCCCCCCCCCCCCCCCCCCCCCCCCCCGACTAGATCTCCTGTTTTTGTTATAAATTAAGCACACATTACCTCTTCCAAGCTAGTTATAACTGGGATTGAGGTGTGTTACCACCTAATTTGTACTTCGTGGTTTTTTATCAAGTGAGCCTAGTGAACCAGACAAGGATAACTTGTTTGGACTTCAGAAGACCTTCAGTTTTACTTCCGGGAAGCTTTGTTGTACTATATCGCATGTTCATACCCCATGGGGGAATTGTAATAAATGTTCTGGCATGATAGTGTCTATAAAAGACTCGGTTTCTTAGACTTTATTTGTCAATCCGATCAGCCTAGGGTGCTTTTTCCCTTGGGTATTATTGGTTGTTGAATAAATGATTGATAATTTCTGCGTTTTTCACTCCATACCTCCAAAGTTGGGGTGGTTGACCTAGAATTTAGGCCTATTGAGGTTATTAGAGTCTATGTGTCAATGTATAAACATGCTAGGAATCATGGTCGAGTCATATGAACATGTCTAAGTCCCCCTAGGTTTTTTCAACTTTTTTATTCTTTTAATTTTTTTAGTGTTTTTTATTAAAATTTAATTTTTCCAAAACTTAGGGTATTTTTTAATAGTTTAATTGAAAAAATTGATTTTTCTAATAAAAGTGGGCCAAATAATCAGTTTTAGTCATCTAGGTGGTCATTTTCAAGCTAAGAGCACCATGTAAACCCATGGACCCGCTATTTCCTAGTTTAAAGTGATTTTCCATTACTCAGGTCAGAAATCCCCAAAAAATCAATTATTGATTATTTTAACTAATAAATTGATGAATAATGGAGAAAATCCAAAAATCCTAGATCAGTGGATTCTCAATCAATTTGATTGAAATCAGTCAGATCTGAACCAGATTGACTAGATTTGACAAATCCTTGATTGAAGGAGGTGATCTGGACAGATCCAGAGTTGAAATTCAGCATCCTTTATGGGGAATTTCACCCTCCCTCTCTCCTCCACATGTCTGGGCTCATTTGTATGAGTTTTGGTGGATTCTTCAGTCAACAGGTTGAGGTGCCAGTTAGATCAGCCCCCTGATTGATAGTTGTACTCAGTGAGACTCAGATCTAGCTCAGCTAGACACAAATCAGGCATTGATGGACTCTCCTTCAGCTACAATGGTCTATCTCCTTGGGATTTGCGCCCCCCTGGGATGGATCTCCTTCTTTTTGTATAAATAAAGCTCAGGCTGCCTCTTCCAAGCTAGTTAGAGTTGGATTGAAGGGCTTGCTATTGTAATACTGTTGTAATATTTTGATTGTTGGAATAAAGAAGCTTTGGAGGCCAAATGGTGTAATGATCTCATGTGTGTGGATTAAGCATTGTCTTATGGCTATTGATGTTTCTGACTTTTCTCTCAATTTCTGCATCTGAACCCTGTCTAGCTTGAACGATTCAGCTGAATCAATAGGAGTATAGTTGGGCAAGTAAGGTTACTTGTTTTTTCTATATCTCATAGCATATATTTTTGAAGATCTATATTATACACGTTGAATAAGTTTATTTGCATGTAATTCTTGTATCTTTTTCATATATATATCCAGATCTCATGAGGTTTCGTGCAGGATTGTGTGTTTAGCTTTCAGGTAGCAAGGATTGGATGACCTATGGATCTAGTTTGACTCCACTATACATCCAAAAACTTTGTGAAGGAATTTCCCCTCTGTATTCCACTAACAAGTTTCCATTGCAGATCCATCCAACAATGGGCCTTTCCCCTTCTCTTCCTCCTTTCTTTAAAAAATCAATCTTCCGGTTACCTGTCTCTTCTTCTTATGATCAGATCTAGTTCTAAGAATTGAATATATATTGTTAGATCTATTTTATAAGAGTCTTGTTGCTTATATATATAGAATTATAAAGAATATCATTTCATAAAGATAGATCTAGGTGTAGGAATTTCCTTTTTTGCAAGTAGCTAAAGCATAGATCTAAAGCTTGCTCATAAGGTAGTTTCTTTTTTCGTTCTTCAAAGATTTAAATTATGGAAGAAAAGGGAATATCTCATTGGCTTCCCAAACAGAAAGCCAAGATCCCAAGGAATTATTGCTTTCCTTGGTTCCTTTTTGCAATACTAGATTAACCCCTTTTAACAATTTTTTACTTAGTTTTGTTTTGGTAACTAGCGTGGTGACCCAAAACACTTTTAAAGTGTGTTTGGGCACATTTGATTTTAATTTCTTGCTATTTTTTAGTGGGTCTAACAAAAAGAGAAGGAGACTCTGCCCATTTTCCAACTCTTGGAAGAACCAGAGCTTCTCGGAAGCTTCCCCCACCACTGTGTTTTGAGTTTAGCTTGTTACAAGCTTGTTGTAATCCTTTGGATCCCAGATAACAAGGACCAAAGTGCATCAATTTCAATTTTCTGATATTGTAAATCACTGCTAATAAAAGGAACAAATCATTTCGAATAGTCTCTTTCGAGCCTATTCACCATCCCCCCAAGGGGATTTGCGTCTATGTCATTTTTTACTTTTTGTTCATCTTTTTTTAATCTAGAATAGTTCTAATCTATAGGGTAGTATAATTTGATTTATAATCATTTCCATATTCCATATCTAATGGTTTCAAAGTAATTTTAGTACTTACCCCATGACTTCTTGATTGATTCGCAAGGGGAAAGAGATGTGTGGTAGGACTAATTAGAAAACTGGCATTGTGTATATTTGATTCCTTTTTCATCAACTGTTTCATCAGCTATAGTAAAATTAACCCCTCCTTGATTCCCCAATTGAGATCCACTTGGATTGAAAAAGGTTTCTAGAGGGTTTTCTTTTTAACAAGAACACCTATCCTCAAATTTACTAAAATTGACAAGACTCCGGTGTGTATGCTCTTCACTTGGCTACGGTTCATCCGATCAGTCAAGCTGCATTAAAAGCACTTGAGTGACTAGAATAATTAGGATTCACTCTCCCGAACTAACAAACCATCAAGTGAAAATCCAACACCTCGTTCAAACCATTACGGTGGCAAAATACCCAAATGAAGCGGGAACTCCTGAAAAGTGACCTCGGGGCGTCGATCTCTGTTACACTTATGGGTACATTATGAAAAATATCCTCAGAGACTCCATTCAGCCCACATATTCCTTGAGTGTAGCCGTGAAGGTTTAGTTTTGGACATACTCCAAGTACTCTTAGGTATATCTGGAGTCGACCCTTCGCTTAATTTTAATCAACTCATATTTCACATTAACTTAAAACGTACCGAGAGGCAATCGCAAAACATTGACTCCAAGCACATGCAAGTACATTGATTATCTTTTGACTCAATTTTAAGGCACTGGGTATTTTCTTTCTATATATATATATATTGTGTCTCAGCATTGTGCTTTCATGCGCTCATTTTGTATCTTGTCATTTATGGATGGTTATGGTTAAATTTCAAACTCCTAAGTAACTCATTCAATTTAACATCACCATACTAAATAATTTTTCCTTAGTAACTTAGTAGGGTCTACCCCCCTTGGCTTCGTTAGGAGTTGAGCCTAAATGGAGGAGTCAAGAACAAGGTGACAGCCTTGAATCAAGACTTTCCCCCAAGGACACACCGAGTGGCTTGAAGATTTCTGCCACATTGCCCAGGTGTGTGAAAGGCGGCAACACTTTTTGGCACTATTGCCAGGGATAAATCTTTTTATTTCCAGAGTACGACTTTTGTTTTCTTCCTTTTTTTTTTCCTTTGTTTGATGAATGCTTAGAGTAGATATTTAATTTTCATCTGCTGACTCCACTGAATTTTTTCCAGTTTTTTACAAAGAAAATCAAAAAAATAATTTTTGTGAAAAGATTTATAAATGCTTATTTTTCTTTTTCACATGGAAACTCCATTGAAAGGATAAAACCCTGTTATCTCATAAACTTGTGAAGTTATGTTGTGTGTAGATTGTTAGTTTTTCATCACATTTAAGCTAGCAATATGATCTTAGGATCTTTTCACTGAGAGAATAACAAGCACAACAATAAAACACAAGCACATCATAAGAGACAAGAGACACAAAGAGTTTTCCTCGGGGAAACCATAAAGGAGAAAACCCCACAACTTCCTCTAAGATAGAATCAACACCAAAACAGTAAAAGATCTCCCAAAACAGCAGTAGTCTTCTGTCTTCTGTCTAGTCCCAAAATTTCCTTCTCCAGTAGTGCGCCACACTTGGGAGAGCAAGTGATGTATTTCACAAGTGATAAATAGAGAGACTCTCACTCTCTATTTATATTCATCCGTTCACTTGAATTTCCTTTTCACACGTAGGCTCAACCTAATAATTAATACTCGAGCCTACACCTTAATTAGTGTATAATAACTCAAGTGCCCCGAAACTGTGGGGACTTACCTAATGACTTGATATGACTTGATTACATTATTAATCCTCCTGATCGGAACATCGGGGCATGACCACATGAGTCAAATACATAATAGAAACATCTTGGAATAATCATCGAGTTACAATACATAAGATACATAGAAGAATACATTCCGAAGTTGCATATACATCAACACTCCCTCTTAACTAGGAAGGTATTCTTTCGACACAATTTTCAGCACTGGTCTTCTTCTCTGTATCTGCTGGATCATCTCATCTTCAAGTCATCTTGGTCTTCAAGTAATCTTTGTCTTCAAGTCATATTTGTATCTGGATCATCTCTCGATCTGGATCATCATCACTGGATCTGGATCATCTCTCGATCTAGATCATCATCGAACATCATCACTGGATCTAGATCATCTCTCGATCTGGATCAACATCACTGGATCTGGATAATCTCTCGATCTGGATCATCATCATTGGATTTGGATCATCTCTCGATCTAGATCATCATCGAACATCATCACTGGATCTGGATCATCTCTCGATCTGGATCAACATCACTGGACTGGATCTAGATCATCACTCAATCTGGATCATCACTGCTGGATCATCATTATTGGATCTGGATCATCACTCGATCTGGATCAACACTGGTGCTATCTCATGATTCTTCTCGTCATAGGAATTTCTACAGAGCCAGCCCTTTTTCATGCTGGTTGTAGGCCTACCCTCATGTAGGTCTTTTCCCAGCACTTACATCTGACCTGCTCGTCAGAAAGGCACGCCCAACACTTACATCTGACCTGGTCATCAAAAAGGCATGCCCAGCACTCACATCTGATCATGTAGTAAACTACAATCCCATCAGAAAGGCCCAGCACTCACATTCACCAGCATGATAGGACACACCTACTATCATCTATGAAATGGCTCAGCACTTACAACCACCAGCATGATAGGACACACCTACTATCATCTGTGGAAAGGCACAGCGCTCACATCCACCAGCATGGTAGGACACACCTACTACCATCTGTGGAAAGGCTCAGCACTTACAATCACCAGCATGGTAGGACACACCTACTACCATCTGTGAAAAGGCTCTGCACTTACAATCACTAGCATGGTAGGAAACACCTACTACCATCTGTGAAAAGGCACTGCACTTACAGTCACCAGCATGATAGGAAACACCTACTATCATCTGTGAAATGGCACAGCACTTACAGTCACCAGCATGATAGGACACACCTACTATCATCTGTGACAAGGCTCAGCACTTACATCCATCCAAGCGGGAACACATCCTGCTCACAATGATGGAAGGGAATGCACTCATATTTGACCATGAGGGGAACACATCCCAACAATCATATCATAATGGCCCCCAGTCCTCCTCGACTGAGCTACCTGGTAAATGACCAGGTGCCTCCATTCTCCTAGAGAATGGCAGTTGCCCTTACATCCGACCTGCTCATCGGAATGGCCAACACTCACATCTGACATGGAAGGAACTTAATCCTTTAGCCATGAACAGAATGGTTTATCCCTTACATCTGATCAAGTGGGAACACATCCCTCTATCACATCAGAATGGCTACTCAGTTCTTACACTGAGTGTTCCTGGTAACTGACCAGGTGCCTCCATTCCTAGAATGGCAATTGCTCTTACATCTGTCCTGCTCGACAGAATGGCCAGCACTCATATCTGACATGGAAGGGAGCAACCCTACCACCATGACAAAATGGCTCAGCCCTTATCTCTGACCTACTCGTAAGAATGGCTATGGATCTTAGCACTCATATCTGACATGGAAGGAACCAATCCTCTCACCATGACAGAATGGCTCAGCCCTTACATCTGACCATGGAAGGAACCAATCCTCTCACCATGTCAGAATGGCTATGGGTCTCATCACTTTCTCTGGGAGGAAGCCTCAATCTGGAGAACACCAAATCTCTCTCTGAAGTACTTGAACTTCAGCCTAGCCAATGGCTTCGTCAATACATCAGCTATCTGTTCCTCCGTTGCAACATACAGGAGCTTCACTGCTCCTCTCTGCACCATATCCCTGATATAGTGATACTTGATCTCGATATTCTTCGACTTGTCATGAAACACTAGATTCTCTGACAACTTCACGCAACTCTGGTTGTCACAATGTATACAAGTAGCATCTAACTGGAGATCAAATATATAAGACAGTAGCTTCCGCAGCCATACTGCCTCACAACCTGCTAAACAAGCTGTGACATACTCTGGCCGTACTTAGTGCCACACAGGATTGCTTCTTGCTAAACCAAGAGATCACACCTGATCCCATACTGAAGCAAAATCCCGAAGTACTCTTCCTACTGATGGCACTGCCTGCCCAATCTGAATCAACATAACCTTCCAGGTTAATCTTCTGATTCGCATCGTACTTGAGCCCATAATCAATTGTACCCTTCAGATACCTTAGAATATGCTTTGCAGCCATCAAGTGAACATTTCTTGGATCTGTCAGGTACTGGCTCAAGGTGTTCACAGCAAAGCAAATGTCTAGTCTCGTGTTCATCAGGTACATCAATGACCCAATCCTCTGACGATACATCGTAGCATCAACCGACTCTGAGGAAGCATCACTCAATAGCTTCAGGTTTGATGCCATGGGTGTAGCCATATCCTTGCAGTCCATCATCCCAAACCTCTTCAGGATCTCTACTACATACTTCCCTTGTCCAAGGAAGATCCCATATGTACTCTGCCACACCTCCATACCAAGAACAATAGTGCATTGACACATAACATGAACATCACTGGTCTTCCGTCTTCAACCTTGAATCAAATTTTGGAATCTGCTTTACTCTCAGTAAAGCCTAGAATCATCAGTAATCTGCCCATCCTGTCGTACCATGTCGAACCTCAGGATCTTCTTCAATCACTCCCTCTGAAGTGGAGCATCATACTCCCTCTGTCTTCCGTACTCTATGCACTGAAACATTCTGTACTGGAGTGACAAGTAGTATCCATCTAGGATCACTGGATACTAAGATCCTCTATCTTGAACTTCTTCAAAAGTTCACCTTGCACCCATCTATGAGCTTGTCATCCTCTATCAACCTTGTAGCAAAGGTTAATATATTCATCAAGCTCATCATGTATGTGTTATCCCATGGGTGTCTTCTGAACTCTTACAAGGCCTTCTTTCATTTGCACACATGATTATGCATGTCATGTGACTTCACTTCTATTAGCTATAAATGTTTCTTTGTAGACTATGCCTTCTCTTCATGAGAAGCCTCATGCTACGAATCTTGCTTTGTATCCCACGATGTTTCCATCTACTGCATGATGGAACTATGAACTTCTCTTCAGGTCTCGATACTACACCCAGACATCATTCTTCTTGAACTGATCTTCCCTTTCTTCTTGGTGGCTGGAAGGTTCTGCATCAATGATGTCACTACACTCATCATATTATTCTTGTCTTTGAACTGTCTTCACTTGTTCTTTGGAACAAGTCTTCATTCTTATTTGCTTGTAGGCGATTATGTATGCGATCTTTCCTACAAGTCAAATGCAATTGTATGGTTAGAAACATTTCATAAGGAATATTTATACTGGCAAGCACTTATGCATAAATATATGATCATGCAACTACTTTAGCCAATACAACATTCATCCATATCTCATTGAAACTTTCTAGATGCCTTCCATCTCTACCAGGACAACATTGAGATTGTGCACTAATCCAATATGTCAGCAAATAGGTTTCATTCTAGATGAGTAGCAATGGATAATTTGTATAGCCCCATGAGCTACTTACCCATCACATGCATATTAGTAGTATTCTGTCATTAATGCAAACATCCTATCATGCATAATACAATAACTGAATATAAACAAATGCATAACAAAATAATATAATGAAATGACAATTGAATACTTATCTTTATTTGTTTCGAGGGTAGACTCCTTCTTGAGCCTTCAGCTTCATCATCTTCTTCATTCATAATAGCATCGTTTCTTATCCAAAAGCTAAGGTGGATAAGAAGTTCTTCAAGAGTTGAGTTCTTCATATTCCTCATTGCTTGAGGGATATTCTTTGGATGGAAAGAGCTTGATCTTCAGTTGCTCCCACCTTCTCTTCTTGAGCTTCTTCTTCTTGTGAGTTCTCTTTCTAGATTCTATTGAAAGTAATCACTTCCTTCTAGCACACATTCCTCACATGAATGAATTCCACGATCCTGGGAGGCCATTCAAGGTGGCCATCACCACTTTTGCATTCTTCACTTTTTCTTTTACCGCTTCAAGTTGTTCTTTTATTTGAGAGACTCTGATGACTGCATGTTCTTTGCATTCTGGATCTTCACATTCTTCAACTGGTTTCTTTAAGTCATATTCTGATTTTGTTCTTCCCTTCAAATAGCTTGAAATTCTGGAATACCTTCAACAACTTTGCTTGCAATAGGTAGTGCTCTGTAATGCCAAAGCTCATTTGGCTCTACTGTGTCATGGATCAAGGCTTGTTCTGGATATCCCTTCAATTTGTATAAGCCTCCTTCTTGTTCTTCAATCACTACCACATCATCGATAGTCTTTCCTTTTGGCCATATGATGACTTGACCATCTATGAATGCAACCCACATTCCTTTTGCATCAATGCTGAAATGGAGAGAAGGTTCTTCTTCAATCCTAGCACAAACAATACTTCTTTCATTGTTAGAGACTTACCAGAGTCTAGCATGTATGAAGATTCCCCACTACCTGTTATTGGATATTGGTAGTCATCTCCTAGTTTCACCTTGTGAGGTGATTCATGTTCTGACAGTATTACAAAGGATTCCTTGAATCCCGTCATATGTTTGGAAGCCCCACTGTCTATAAACAAATCATCACTTCCATGAGTAATGTTACCTATGAGAGTTGATATCAGAACATATTCATCCTTGCTTGGAGAATCTTCACTTTCATATCTGGATCTCTTTCTTGATGGTTCATCATCGTCTCCAGCATGAGCATGATGTCTTCTTTGGCTTTGACCAAGTTCTTCTTGTGAAAGGCTTCTAACCTCGTCTCCCTCTGAAACTGGAACCTCTATACTTAGGTAGGTGTCCAATCCAGTTTCTTCAGAGAGATCAGATACTTCCAGGCTTGGAATTTGTCAACTTGCTCAAGCTTGTCACCAAGCTGATGTGATATATCATATTGAAATGAGAACCTCAAATGGAAATAGCAAAGGATTAGATCTTACCGATTTGAGGTGTCCGTCCTTGTCCCAGAGTTCGCTGATCTAGGGTTTGTCACAGAAACCCTAATTTTCAAAACTTGGAATCTTTTAGATCTGATTGGATAAACAGATATATCTCTTCAATTGGAGCTGTCCAATGTACTCCTTTTCTGAAAACAGTGGAGGGAAGCTCCCGGAACAGGAAGCCCTAATTTTCCAATTTCTTCTGCAGAAATTCCTGTTACTGTTTCTGTGATATATCTGAACTTACTTATCCTCTATGTCTGAAATTTCTCACTACGTTAACCTCCCATGTCCCTGATCCAACACCTCAAGTTTCATCAGAATTGGTTTCACCATTTGGGATTTATGATCATTTTCCCAAGGTGACTTGTTACAGGACTTTTCAGAACATCGAAGTTGTATGGAATTCCACGTGTCACTGGTTCATCTTCTGAGTCTGATATTTGTAACAACAAAATTATAGTTCGTTCCCTTTCTAGAACATCTTCAATCATTCCATTTGGACCTCTGTAGCTCAAGATATTTCAGATATCCCCAGATGTCCTGTTCAGGGATGAATTCCGGAAGAGGCTGGAACCCTAACTTGGAGAGATCATATCTCCTAGAGTACAATGAATATGAGTCTAATTTTTGGAAACAGGCTTCATCAAGATTTTAGTTTTGTCCCCTATAAGTTTCAGATTTTGAGACTTCTCCAATATCAGAATATAGCGACTGTACAAAAACGTAGCAGTTTTAGTATTTAGGGTTTCTCCTAGCTCAGGGTCAAACTAGGGTTTGACTTTCCTGGAGTTTTACCCAACCAAATTTCTTGATCTAGGTCTCTAAAATTCGGTTTAGATGAGGAGAATAACCCTATGCTGGTTTCACTCAAAAATTCATCTTCTGTAGAAAGCCCTAATTTCCGCATCGAAGACTGAAAATGCTCGAAATCAAATTCCGCTTCGACAGAAAGATGCGCCCTAAGGAGGAAAGTTGTTCCACCTTACTTTTGCTGAAAATCTATGGAGGAAGATACACAAACTAGGAAGCCCTAGTTCCTGTAGCTGCATAATGTCTTCTTCTCAGGTTAGCTCTGATACCATGTTAGTTTTTCATCACATTTAAGCTAGCATTATGATCTTAGGATCTTTTCACTGAGAGAATAACAAGCACAGCAATAAAACACAAGCACATCATAAGAGACAAGAGACACAAAGAGTTTTCCTCAGGGAAACCATAAAGGAGAAAACCCCGCAACTTCCTCTAAGATAGAATCAACACCAAAACAGTAAGAGATCTCCCAAAACAGCAGTAGTCTTCTGTCTTCTGTCTAGGCCCAAAATTTCCTTCTTCAAAAGTGCGCCACACTTCAGAGAGCAAGTGATGTATTTCACAAGTGATAAATAGAGAGACTCTCACTCTCTATTTATATTCATCCATTCACTTGAATTTCCTTTTCACACGTAGGCTCAACCTAATAATTACTACTCGAGCCTACACCTTAATTAGTGTATAATAACTCAAGTGCCCCAAAACTGTGGGGACTTACCTAATGACTTGATATGACTTGATTACATTATTAATCCTCCCGATTGGAACATCGGGGCATGACCACATGACTCAAATACATAATAGAAACATCCCGAAATAATCATCGAGTTACAATACATAAGATACATAGAAGAATACATTCCGAAGTTACATATACATCAACATAGATGAGCCCATGTGACATGTTAAAACCTTTAAAGCTCATCACTTGACGACTCCACCTTTTCAGTACAAGGTTTAATGGTTATATCAAATACATACTATTAATTTTTGATATGGATGAATTAAAGGAGAAATATGGTGCCCAGATAACTGGAATTTTTCAGCCTATCAATTTCTCAAACATCCCGGGTTTTACTAACTCTTGGAATGGTATGGGGGATGTAGATAAATGGATTCCATTTTTTCATGGAAATTATGGTGATTCGGCCATTTGGCATTTCAAATCTTTCCTTCAATTGATGGCTAACTTCAATGTTCTTCATGAAGACGATATGATGGAAATGTTTGCTGGTACTTTTTGGGGTGAGGCCTGTTGTTGGTTCTATCGGGGCCTTCCTAATAAATGTATAACTTATTTTCCAAGATTCCTTTGGATGTTTTTAGAGCAGTGGCATGATGGTAGGAGTAGTATGAATGGTTTGAAAAAGTTCCTTGAAAAGATCTGTACCTTCTACCTATCTGGGACAGAGTATCACATGGAAACATATGATGGACCTTTTGCCATGATACAAAGTATTGAAGAATTGGAATCAATTCCTGAACATTTAAGTGAAGAGGAGGTCCATGATACTCCCATCAAAGAGTTTCCTCATAGTTATTCAAGAAAGGAAGTAATTAAGAAGCTTATTAAAGAATATGAGGTATCTCCCAATACACAGCAAGATTCTGAGGAAGGGAAAATCTAGGATGATCCTATGGAAGAGCTTCAGGAGGAGCCCATGATGGAATGCATTGTTGAAGACTCTATTCATGTCACCATAGCTAAAAACATTGAAAATTTGAGATATTCTCAAGTGTGTTGCAATGCTAATATTTTTCCAGAAATCCCTCTAGAGAAACCCACTGAGCAACACATCCCAAGTGATCCCATTGAACATGTCCAAAACGTTTCCTTGATTGAAGATAATATTGAAGATCCTCTTCATGATATCATAACAGAAGCCTATAAAGAAACCTATTATAAGATCAGTATGGTGTGTGGTGACACTAGACCTTGTTTTCGTCATGTTGATGAAGGTTTGGAAAGTTTATTTCCTTGTAATTTTTTTCCTGAATAAGATTGTTATCAATACAAGGAGGACATGGATAGGCAAGATCATGATGCCATGGATGAAGATTCCCCCACATATGACATGGATGGAGTGATGACTATTGGAATTTCATAGATAATCCAAATTGTGAAAATCTTATGGAGAATCCCATCCATGATATGTCTAACAAGGGGAGTGTCTATTCAAAAAATTGTGGAAGTCCAATCTACGATACGCCCATAGAGGGGAGGATGGATCTGGATGCCTAGGAAAACTTTAGTATGGAAGAGGAGCATTCCGAATTTTCACGTGATCATTCAAATTCATATCACGCAGAGCAGCACAAGGGTATCAGTAATGAAGACATTGAGAAACAGTGTTGTGAAAAATCAGATGTGTTGCAGTCAGTGGAATATCAGTCTCAGACATATTTTTCACATATAGAGGTTCCTTATGGTTTGGAGCTACTTGGGGCTTGTGCAACAAGTTATCATTTGATAAGCCCTAGTGATCAGTATGATGATATAGTGAGTCTACCTCATCATTCTGATTCGTATATCAGTCCTATCCAATCATGGATAGAACTAGGTTGCATGAGCACATACAAGTTGGGAAAGAATTTTTATGACATTATTCATGTCTATGATCTCCCATTCATCCCTCCCATTCTGAATCATCATGCGGGTTTGCATTTTCTGAATAAGGTATCCTTACTTTGGCTGGTAATCAAAGACAAGGAAAAAAAATTATGTTAATAAAATGCTTAGGTGGTTACATTGGATTTTTTATTACACCTAACCTTTTTATATCATGCTTAGAGTAGGAAAATAAGTTTCTAAAAGAGAGAATTTACTTTCTGCATTTATTTTTTGTACTTAGCTATAGTAAAACTTTTTTTTAATTAGTTAATTACATTTATTTTGTTTAAATAATTCAGCTTAATGGTTCATTTGGTTTTTATATAAAGCTTGTGCTATTGAGGTTTTCTTGTCAGGTTGAGATGTTTTTACAGGGTGTATAAACCAGAGATTCTGGTGTTCTCGTATCCTCTCCTTGCCCTATGACCAGATCAAGCACATGTCCCGTAGTTGGAGCCAGAATGTTACCACCTAAGTTGTACTTAGTGGTTTTTTATCAAGTGTACTTGGTGAACCAGACAAGGATAACTTGTTTGGACTTCACAAGACCTTCAGTCTTACTTCTGGGAAGCTTTGTTGTACTATATCACATGTTCATACTCCATGGGGGAATTATAATAAATGTTCTAGCATGATAGTGTCTGTAAAAGAATCATTCTCTTATACTTTATTTGTCAATCCGATCAGCCCAGGGTGTTTTTTCCCTAGGCTATTATTGGTTGTTGAATAAACGACTAATAATTTCTGAGTTTTTCACTCCATACCTCCAAAGTTGGGGTGGTTGGCTTGGCATTTAGGCCTATTGAGGTTATTAGAGTCTATGTGTCAATGTAAAAACATGCTAGGAATCATGGTCGAGTCATATGAACATTTCTAAGTCCCCTTAGGTTTTTTCAACTTTTTTAATTTTTTAATTTTTTCAGTGTTTTTTATTAAAATTTAATTTTTCCAAAACTTAGGCTTTTTTTAATAGTTTAATTGGAAAAATTGATTTTTTAATAAAAGTGGGCCAAATAATCAGTTTCAGTCATGTAGGTGCTCATTTTCAAGCTAAGAGCACCATGTAAACCCATGGACCTGCTATTTCCTAGTTTTGAGTGATTTTCCATCACTCAGGTCAGAAAGCCTCAAAAATCAATTATTGAATATTTTAATTAATAAATTGATGAATAATGGAGCAAATCCAAAATCCTAGATCAGTGGACTCTCAATCGATTTGATTGAAATCAGTCAGATTTGAACCAGATTAACTGGATTTGAAAAATCCTTGACTGAAGGAGGTGATCTAGACAGATCCAGAGTTGAACTTCAGCATCCTTTATGGGGAATTTCTCCCTCCCTCTCTCCTCCACACATTTGGGCTTATCTGGATGAGTTTTGGTGGCTGCTTCAATCAACAGGTTGAGGTGTTAGTCAGATTATCCCCCTGATTGACAGTTGCACTAAGTGAGACTCAAATTTGGCTCAGCTAGACACAGATCAGGCACTGATGGACTCTCCTTCATCTACATTGGTCTATCTCCTTGGGATTTGTGCCCCCTGGGCTAGATCTCCTTTTTTTTGTATAAATAAAGCTCAAGCTGCCTCTTCCAAGCTAGTTAGAGTTGGATTGAAGGGATTGCTATTGTAATACTACTATAATATTTTGATTGTTGGAATAAAGAAGCTTTGGAGGCCAAATGGTGTAATTCTCTCATGTGTGTGGATTAAGCATTGTCTTACGGCTATTGATGTTGCCGACTTTTCTCTCAATTTTTGCATCTGAACCCTATTTGTCTTGAACGATTCAGCTTAATCAATAGGAGTATAGTTGGGTAAGTAAGGTTACTTGTTTTTTCTATATCTCATAGCATATATGTTTGAAGATCTATATTACACATGTTTAATAAGTTTATTTGCATGTAATTCTTGTCTCTTTTTCATATATATATCCAGATCTCATGAGGTTTCGTGCAAGATTGTGTGTTTAGCTTTCAGGTAGAAAGGATTGGACGAGCTGTGGATCTAGTTTGAATCCACTGTAAATCCAAATAATTTGTGAAGGCATTGCCCCTCTGTATTCCACTAACAATTTCCATTGCAGATCCATCCAACAATGGGCCTTTCCCCTTCTCTTCCTCCTTTCTTTAAAAAATCAATCTTCCGGTTACCTGTCTCTTCCTCTTATGATCAGATCTAGTTCTAATAATTGAATATATATTGTTAGATCTAGTTTATAAGAGTCTTAATTCTTAGATCTATAATTTTATAAAGAATATCATTTCATAAAGATAGATCTAGCTGTAGGAATTTTCTTTTTTGCAAGTAGCTAAAGCATAGATCTAAAGCTTGCTCATAAAGTACTTTCTTTTTTTCGTTCTTCAAAGATTTAATTTCTGCAAGAAAAGTGCATATCTCATTGGCTGCCCAAACAACAAGCCAATATCCCAAGGAAAGCTTGCTTTCTTTGGTTCCTTTTTGCAAAACTAGATTAGCCCCTTTTAACAATTGTTTACTTAGTTTTTTTTGGTAACTAGCGTGGTGACCCAAAACACTTTTAAAGTGTGTTTGGGCACATTTTATTTTAATTGCTCGCTCTTTTTTAGCAGGTATAACAAAAAGAGAAGGAGACTCTTCCCATTTTCTCACTCTTGGACAAACTAGAGCTTTTCGAAAGCTTCCCCCACCGCTGTGTTTTGAGTTTAGCATGTTACAAGCTTGTTGTAAGCCTTTGGATCCCAGATAACAAGGACCAAAGTGCATCAATTTCAATTTGATTATATTGTAAATCACTGCTAATAAAAATAAAAGTCTTTTCGAATAGCTCTTCCCCCCAAGGGGATTTGCGTTTGTGTCATTTTTTAATTTTTGTTCATCTTTTTTCAATCTATCATAGTTCTAATCTGCAGAGTACTATACTTTGATTTATAATCATTTCCATATTCCATATCTAGTGGTTTCAAAGTAATTTTAATACTTACCCCATGACTTCCCGATTGACCCGCAAGGGGAAAGAGATGCATGGTAGGACTAATTAGAAAATCGGCACTGTGTATATTTGATTCCTTTTTCATCAACTATTTCATCAGCTATAATAAAATTAACCCCTCCTTGATTCCTCGATTGAGATCCACTTGGATCGAAAGAGGTTCCTGGAAGGTTTTCTTTTTAACAAGAACACCTATCTTAAAATTTACTAAAATTGACAAGACTCTGGTGTGTATGCTCTACACTTGGTTGCGATTCTTCTGATCAGTCAAGCTACATCAAAAGAACTTGAGTGAATATAATAATTAGGACTCACTCTCCTAAATTGAAAAACCATCAGGTGAAAATCCAACACCTCGATCAAACCATTACGGTGGAAAAATACCCAAAGGAAGCAGGAACTCCTGAAAAGTGACCTCAGGGTGTCGATTTCTATTACTCCTATGGGTGCATTATGAACAATAGCCTCAGAGATTCCATTCAGCCCACATATTCCTTGCAGGTAGCCATGAAGGTTTAGTTTTGGACATACTCCAAGTACTCTTGGGTATATCTGGAGTCCACTCCTTCGCCTAATTTTAATCAACTCATATTTCACATTAACTTAAAATGTACTAAGAGGCAATCACAAAACATTCACTCCAAGCACATGCAAGTACATTGATTATCTTTTGACTCCATTTTAAGGCACTGGCTATTTTATTTCTATATATATATTGTGTCTCATCATTGTGCTTTCATGTGCTCATTTTGTATCTTGTCATCTATGGTTGTTTATGGTTAAATTTCAAACTCCTAAGTAACTAATTCAATTTAAAACCACCATGCTAAATAATTTTTCCTTATTAAGTTAATAGGGTCTACCCCCATTGGATTTGTTAGGAGTTGAGCCTAAACAAAGGAATCAAGAACAAGGGAATAGCCTTGACTTGAGACTTGCCCCCAAGGACACACCGAGTGGCTTGAAGATTTCTGCCACATGACCCAGGTGTGTGAAAGGAAGCAACAAGGTGCTATTGCTATTGTATTGTTGTTATTGTTTACTATTCTAAAATAAAGAAGCTTTGGAGGTAAGATCTATGGTGTAATGCTCTTCATGTGTGGATGGTGATTGTCAAATGCTCATGAGGTATAATCTGTATTATTTATCTTTACTTTTGTTGGTTAATTGTTGACCTTGAACGAGAGAGATTCCTTTTGTTAGGGTAAGATTTTATTCTAGTTTTATTTATTCTCTTACTGTTTGCTTCTTTCAGATCTATTGGAGTTGCATGTATTTTAAGTTTAATTGCATGGTTTCCAATTATCTTTTCCAGCAGCACCTATGTTTTAACCATCTGTTTGTGCAAGGATTTCTAAGCTGCAGATGATCTCACTTGTAGAAGGGGTTGATCTGGTTTTCATTTTCCTCATCTTCAATATATTCTAGAGGACATATTCCCTTGGTTTTCCACCAAAGCAAACTCCAAAGCCCAACATTCCCAGGTTTCCAACACTCTTTCTCTCTCTTCCTCCTTCAAAAAATCAATTTTCTTACTTGGTTACTGTGTTTGAAATATTTAATATCATTTGTATCTGTTATATTAAAGTAAAAATTATATAATTATGTTGTTTAAAGGATCATAGACAAGATCTCATTCCTAAAAAAGTTTCATAAAGCATTCTAGATCTAGTTTAGGGAAATCATCCGTTTTGCATGGCAATTTAAAGAGAATCCGTAGGCTGCATGCTTTAGATTTCTATTTATATTTTAAAAACATTAAATCTAGAAATCAGTGCACATCTGATTGGATTCCCAATCAGCAAGCCAATATCCCAAGGAAAGCTTGCTTTCCTTGGTTCCTTTTTCACCGTTTTAGCTAGTTTTAACTTAGTTTTGTTTGGTTTAAAGTAGGATGACCCAAAGGTACTTTCAAAGTAATTTTGGGAATATATCATTCTAAAATTATCAATGTATTATATTATTAATAATATAAAGAAGAGAATCTATTGTTCGAAAGTGGCTTTGGGATCGTTCAAATCCCCTTAGGGGGCTCCCTTTTGACTGCAAATTTTAAATTTTGGGAAAATTGTAAGATCTTGGTTTCATCCTATATAAGAGACAAGAGGATTCAAATCATTTTAATGATATTTTAACAGAATATAATAAAAAATTTCTTTGAATAGGCTCTTTCGAGCCCATTCCCCATCCCCCTTGGGGGGATTCACGCCTTTTTTGTTATTTTTCGCATTGTCTTAATTTTGTTCACTTTAGATTATTTTCATTCATGTAGAACAACATGATTTTATTAATTTATCATATATTCCACATTTCAGTATCAAAGTAATTTGAATACTTACCCCACGACTTCCCAATTGACTTGCAAGGGGAAAGAGATGCGTGGTAGGAATAATTACAAAACTTGTGATTTGTTTCTGCTTGTTTCTTATCATTAATTTTTGTAATTAATTTTTCTAAACTCAACCCCATCCTAGATTCCATAATTTAGGTCCACTTGGACCAAAAGAGGTTCCTGGAGGGTTTTTCTTTCTAAGAAAACACATCCTTTAAAGCTCACTAAAATTGACAAGACTCCTGTGTGCATGCTCTGTACTTGGCTGTGGCTCATATAATCAGTCAATTTGCATCAATAGCAACATGAGTGACTAGTTTAATTAGTCTTCACCTTCCCCAATCAACCACCATCAGGCGAAAATCCAACGCCTTGAGCAAACCGTAAGCGGTGGCAAAATACCCAAAGGAAGCGGGAACTCCTAAAAAGTGACCTCGAGGCACCAATATCTGTTACACCTTTGGGTTAATTATGAAAAATAGTATCAGTGACTCCATTCATCCCACATATTCCTTGCGAGTAGCCGTGAAGTTTTAGTTTTGGACATACTCCAAGTACTCTCCGGTATATCTGGAGTCCCCCCCTCTCCTAATTTTAATCAACTCATATTTCACATTAACTTAAAATGTACCGAGAGGAAATCACAAAACATTCACTCCAAGCACATGCAAGTACATTGATTATTTTATGAATCCATTTTAAGGAACTAGCTTTTTTCTTTCTATATATATATATATATTGTGTCTTAGCATTATGCTTTCGTGTGCTCAGTTTTTATCTTGTCATCTATGGTTGTTTATGGTTAAATTTCAAACTCCTAAGTAACTCAGTTAGTTTAACATCACCATACTAAATATTTTTGTCTCATTAACTTAATAGGGTCTACCCCCCTTGGCTTCGTTAGGAGTTGAGCCTAAACGGAGGAGTCAAGAACAAGGTGACAACCTTGACTCGAGACTTTCCCCAAAGGACACACCTAGTGGCTTGAATATTTTTGCCATGTTCCCCCCCCTAGGTGTGTGAAAGGCAATAAAAACCCTTTTAATATTGTCAATGGTATTTTTATATTGTCTGAAGAACCGATTTTGGAAGCCTTAGAAAGTGTGTTTTCGTGTGATTCTCTTTTAAAATGAAATCTCAATCTTGCGTGTAGGACGCAATTTAGGCATGACATATCAAGACCTGCAATGTTTTTTACTACTATTTTTGATACCTAGGGTAGTGGAATGAATGTGTAGATTTTCAGGATTGTGAGGCTGGGAGTGAATGGGTAAAAGATCAGGGTTGTGAGGGTAATAAGAATTTTGTCACTTAATCAATAATGAAGAATAATGCAACCTTTTAAAACATTAAAATCAAATTCTTACAGACTTTTTTGTTGATCCCTTGTGTTCTTCATGCTGCTTTGATGTGACTAGTTTGGATTGCCAAGACTTGTTTGCTTCTTTGAATTTTTTCACATGTACGTCTGACGAATTTCTTCTTAGGTTCCTATGGCCTGGTGATGATGGATTGACATGCTTCTATCTCAGGTCCCTCTGTAAGGTTTAAAAATCAGGTCCCTCTGCAAGGGTGAAAATGCTTTATGATTGTTGTAATTTCTTCTCAAGTTTCCCCGCTAGATGTACTGTTCAGGTCCCTCTGCTTTTGATCTACTATAATTTTTCAAGTCCCTCTATAAATGTGCAAACTTATTCTCTTTCAAAACTATGTTGAACTGTAAAAATAAAATTGTGACATCTACATGAGGCTTGAAGGGTTTCCAAAACCTGACAGAAAATAAAATTTGATATGCTTCTCCCTCTCAGCCCTATTTATTGACTTTTCCTAAATTCATTCATACTGAAAACTAGGAATTGAAAAATGTTTTTGAGAATTTGCAATGGCCAAATAAACTTGGTTTTCCAAAAACCAAGTTTATGTTGTGCTAGTTGTCTGGTTTTCACAACTAAACTTTGTTGTTTTTGTTTTTTTTTTCTTTTGTTTTGTTTTCTTTCTTTTTTTTTCATTTTTTTTATATATCATCAAAATGGTTTAAGAAGAAAGTGAAGGAGAAACACCATTGTGTTTTTCCAGCACCTCCATCTCTCTTTGTTGAGAAATCTGTTGTAGGAAATCCTCCTTGTCGATAGGCTGATTGTATATTTTTAGCCTATGTCCATTAACTATGAATATACTTGCTTCATCATATATTGTTTGTAATTTGATTGAGCCATTGTAATATTCCTCTACAATATCATATGGACCAATCCAATGAGTTGTGAACTTAGCTTTAAAAATTTTGAACTTGGAATCAAATAATAAGGCCCAATCTCCTACCTTTAACTGTTGCTTCTTGATGAACTTATCGTTCCATTTTTCTCTTTTTTGATGTAACAAGATAGTTTGTTCTAATGCATCTTGTCTCATCTCATATAATTGATTTAATTGCATTATCCTTTATCTTTGTGCTTCAGAAATCTCTACTCCTAAGTCAACTACTAATTTAAAAGTATGAATTTGAAATTCAATTGGTAACAACACTTGCTTACCATAGACTAGCTGATAGGGAGTAAAACCAGTACTGTTTTTCCAAGTAATTATGTATGCCCATAAAGCTTCATGAAGCTTATCTGGCCAATATTTTCTATGCATTTGAACTGTCCTGGTCATGATGACTTCCAAATTTTTATTGGTGGGCTCTACCTCGCCATTGGCTTGCGGATGGTAAGGGGTAGATTTCTAGTGCTTTATTTTATACTTGTCTGCTATTTCTTGCACCATTTTAGAAGTAAACTATGCTCCTTGATCAGTAACAATATCTCTAGGGAATCCAAATCCAACAAATATTTCTTCAAAGATAAAATTGGCTATTGTTTGTTCTGTGGCTCTTGGCAGTGCTTTAGCTTCCACCCATTTTGTAACATACTCAATACATACCAATATGGACCTCTTTCCTTTTGATGGTGGATTGATTGGACCGATGAAATCAAGAGCCCATTTTTTCAAATGGCTCTATGAGAACCTGTGGCTGGAGTGGCATCTTGTCAGATGGTACTGGTCTTTCCATTCTTTAACAAATATCATAGATTCTAACATATTTCTTGGAATCTTTAAATATACATGACCAATAATACCCTAAGTTGAGTATTTTGTATGCGATTCTTTTATCTGCAAAATGGCCACCGCATGGTTAATCATGACAAGCTTTTAAAATTTCTAAAATCTCATCTTTCCTAACACATCTTCTAATGATAAGATCATATCCTATATAGAAAATATATCGATTCACCCATATGTGTGTAGCACTTTGCTTAATGATTTTTTTCTTCTCTTTTGATGACATAGAGAGAGGAAACTTTCCTGATGATAAGTAGTTAGCTATATCAGCATACCATGGAGTTATAACAGAACTTAGAAATAGCAAAAAAGTATTCATCAAGAAAATCATCTGAAATAGGAACAACCTCACCAGAATTATTTAATCGAGATAGAAAATATGCCCCTTGATTTTCCCTTCTAGGTCTATCTAAAACAATAATGTTGAACTCCTGCATCAACAAGAGCCACCTTTTATCCTGCCATTAGTGATAGGATTTTTCATTAAATATATTAAAGCAGAGTGATATGTATGGACAACGATTTCATAACTAGTAATGTAATGACGAAATTTGTTCACAGCGTGTACTACTACCGACGTCTCCTTCTCAGTAGCTATGTAATTCAATTCTGTAGGGGTTATATTTTTTCTAATAAAGTAAATAGCGTAAGTCATAAGTTTTTCTTTTTGACCCAAAGATGCCCCAATTGCAGTGTCTGATGCATATGTAGAGATGTGAAATGGCAATGTCAAATTAGACCCTCTTAAGATAGGTGTTGATGATAACTTGTCTTTAAGTTTCTGAAAGGTAACTTGATAATTAGTATCGCAATGAAAATGTACATCTTTGGAAAGTAATTTGAATAGCGGAAAAGCTATTTTACTAAAATGTTCAATAAACCTTATGTAATAACCTGCATATCCAAGAAAACTTCTCACATCTTTTTGATATTTAGGTTCTGATAAATTCACAATGAGTTGTATTTTTGCAGGATCCACATTTATTCCAGATGATGAAATATGATGACCTGACACTATCCCTTTAGTTAGCATCATGAAACATTTTTCATTACTAAGGGAAAGATTTGATTCTATGCATATTTTTAGGATCTTCTCTAAATTTTTCAAGGCATCTTCAAAAGTGTTTCCATACAAAGAAAAATCATCCATATATATTTTGACACATTCATGAATTAAATCAGCAAAAATAGCCAAGACTACCCTCTAAAAAGTGGTTGGAGCATTACATAGACCAAAAGGTAAAAGTTTATAGGCATATGTACCCCATGGGCATGTATAAGTAGTTTTTTCCTGGTCTTCCAATGGAATTCTGATTTGATTGTATTCACTGAATCCATCTAAGAAGGAAACATATCTTTTTCCAGCTAGTGCATCCAATACTTGATCAATGAATGGTCATGGAAAATAATCTTTAAGTGTTGCTTTGTTTAACTCCCTATAATCCACACAAATTCTCCACTTTCAATTTTTCTTAGGAACAAAAACTAATGGAGAAACCCATTGATTGTTAGAAATAGGGTAGATAAATCCTACCTTTAATAACTTTTGCAATTCTTCTTTCACTATTTCTTTTAGTATAGGGTTCATTCTTCGTTGGAGTTTCCTTAAAGGTCTTATGCTATCATCTGTGTAAATATGTTGAGTGCATGTTTCCTGATGAATTCTTGGCATGTCAGTATACTCCCAATAAAATGCTTTGTGATATTTATTTAGTAATGCAATCAATTGTTCTTCTTATGACAAAGTAAGATGTGCACCAATATTCAAGTATTTTCCTGGACTGATTTCAATGGTTTTGATTTGAGCATTTGTTATTGAATAAATAGATAAAATATCATCAAAGGATGATTCCAAAGAATCAAGTGTGCAATTTTCGTGAAAGTTTTGGCTTAAACCCTTATTTGCAACAATATATTTCATGTTCCTTAATTGTTCAGAGATATATGGTTCAGAAATAAAGTAATCTAGCAGATCATTATTATCTTCTTGAAAATCAAAATCTTGATTAATAGTTAATATAGGTTGAATTACTTCTTCCTGTTGCTTTTTTGTTTCATTAATCGAGAATAATTGATCTTTCATAGAAGGCCTTTGAGCAGAAGGATAAAGTGTAATCTATTTCCTTTTTGTTCCATGTAAAATGATCATATTTCCTGCTTAACAACCAATCAAAGAATCAGCTGTAGCTAACCAAGGTATTCCAAGAATCAATAGATGTCCCCCTAAATTATATTTTGGTTGAAGAACCAAGAAATCTACTAGATACTCCCAGGAATCGGGAGAAACTATGATATCTTCAAGTATACCTTCCGGTGCTATTTTAGATCTATCAGGTAGCTCTAATATTGTAGTGGTTGGTCTAAGGTTTTTCATATATAATATCTCATTGTTTCTAGTTTCATTACATTAATAGATGCACCTAAGTCAATTAATGTTTTTGAAATTGAAAATTTGTTGATAGTTATTGTTACCATTGGAATTCCTGTATCAACATATTTTTCAACAAAAATAGTATTTGACATTAAGCTTGCTAAATTTCCAAGTACATGAATTATTGGTGGATCTTTCTTTTTTCTTGAAATATTGTTTAAACATAACTCCTTAATTGTTTTTGTATAGTTTGGGATATATTTAATAGCTTGCAATAAGGGAATTTTTACACAGACTTTTGTTAATTCATCTAAGACATCAAATTCAGGAAGAGTAATTGAAATTGTTTCCTTAACTAACCTTTCTGGAAAAGGAGGTGTTTGAGGTATTAAAATTTTATCCTTCTAAGTTTATTTGTATAGCTCTAAATTTTTTGTATTAGAATTTTTTGAAATTTTCTCTTTTTCTATTTGTTCTTCTATGATAACAGGGGATTCTTTTTCCAAAATTTTTCCAAACCTCAAGTGGATATTTTGAATAGGAAGGATTGAGTATGAAATTGTTGTTCCTTCATCAATATTATACATGGGTTTCTCCACTCTATTATTAGGATTTGGTATTGGCTGTGTTGGTAACTGTGTTGGTTGAGGTGGAGGTTGGTTAGATGGTAGATGTAGTTGTTGAGGTTGGGTTAGTTGATGAGTAAGATTTGGTAGTAAGGAAATGAAGGTTGACCCTACTGGTATTGTGGGTAGGAAAAAGATTGTTGGTAAGGCTATGGATAGGCCTTCTGATATGTTTGGTTATAATGAGCATATACTCACCAATTTTGAGCAGGTTGGTTTTGGTTTAGCTGAGGAGACCAAGTATACAAAGGCATAGGTGTATTCCATGAATTTGGAACAAGGTATTGATAACTTGGAAAAAATTGTCGCATAAGGTCTTGAGACATACCTAGAAAATGTGGCTTCCATGGTATTTTATGCGCTAGAAGGTAAAGAGACTCCATGATTTGTATTTCTTCCACCCAAGCTTCTTATAATTATTTCAACCTAGAACACTCATCAGTATTATGATTTTCTGCACATAATCCACAAATATGAACATTGTTTAGAAGACATTCTTTCAATGGATGTTTCTTCCTACAATTGGGATAGGAAATTGATAGAGCTTCATCTTCTTGATCTTTTTGATCTTTTTGTTCTTGTATTTTCTTAGTTTTTAAGACTTCTACTTGTGTCCCTAAAGTACTCAGAAGACCAGCTTTGAAATCCTCTAACAAGCTTCCAAACGTAGCTCTTGATATACTCCCTGTTGTTGATTTAGTTATCTTTGAAGTGATATCCCTTTTCCCCTTTCTAAATATTCCTTGTGAGTACTTTTGACATAACACTATAATTTCATCAAATGGTAAGTAGGAAACATCTCCCTTCCCCATTACATTAATAACATCAAGATACTCATCTTGGATACCTTATAAAAATATTGTTCGGATGATGTCAGAAGTCGAAGAATTATATTTGGATTTTTGTAGGTTATATAGAAATATTTCAAGATATTCTTCTAAACTTTCATACTCTTGTTGAGACATCTTAAAAATATCATCTTTTGAATCTTTAGATCTGCAGTATGCTTGATATCTTTTAAGAAAAATATTCCTCATGTCATCCCAACTGGTTATAGTATGTTCTCCTAATCCAGTGAACCATTTCAATGTAGCATTTTTAAGAGTAGTAGGAAAGAGGAGAATTTTGTGTGTATCATCAGTATATCCATAGGTACAAAATGAAAATATCAAATTCAAATAAAAATGAATACGGATCTTCAGAATTCATACCATAAAATTTAGGTAAAATAGATGGTTGGATGTTTTTCATTTTTACCTCTTCTCCCAAGATGATACTAGTATCTAAGATTGGAAATCTAAAGGTAGTTTCTTGTTCTTCTTCATTTTATCTATCTTCTATTTTTTCATTTCTTCTATCCTCCACGCTTTCATTTCTTCTATCTTATCGTCTTTTGTTTTAAATTTCCGACATTATTTCATACTCTCTTCATTGTTTTGTATTTGGTCCTCTTGATACTTCTCCTTCAGCCATTTCTCTTTGTTTATTTTCAATCTCCATCCTTCTTTCATACTCTCTTTATTGTTCTGGGGTTATCCCTCCTCTCATAATTTTCAGGGTTTCTTCCTCAGCCATTTGGAAAGTATCAATAGTTGTTCCAATAAATCCCTTTTTCTCAGATGAATAAGTTCCTGTTATCTCTATTTTTGGGGGTTTTTTTTACAAATATTCCTTTTTCGTCTCTTTATCTTGACATAAAAATAAAACTAAATTTTTCTCTGTGTTTTTGTATTTTTTTTAAAGGAGATTAGAACTTCCTAAGTCTATTTCTAAATATGCTTCCCCGTAAACTCCACCAAATGTTGTCCCAATCTATGGTCGTAAACCAGAACTTAAATTTTAATTGTCAATCTGGAATCCTAAGACTTAGAAGCACATCCAAAATCTATAGGCTTAGAACTATACTAGTTTAAAATACACTATGCTTTAGAAATGAACCTAAGATTATTTGAATGTTGTGAGCTCAGAACTTCCACACTCCCTTACATAAAGTGTATTCATTAGAATTCTTTAAACTCATTAACATCTGAAACATGAACTATTCTAAAACTTAAAATATAAAAATCATAAAAATCTACAGCATTACTACTCCATTGTTGAAAAGAGAAAACATTGAGTTCTTTTACAAGAAGTCAGTTCACAATGTATTAGATTTCTTCAACAACTGAACATATTCTATAATGAAAAATAGAACTAGAAAAATATACAGTGACTAGAAAACATATGCTACTGTCAAATAATGAAAACCTACCTACATCACACAACCTACTAAGTAAAAACCTGCTTGCATTAAACTGACTGAGATTGGATTGTAAAATGTTGTTTAAAGTTTTTAATTGAAATCTATAGGAAACATTAGAACATACCAATATGCAGCAGTGAAAGAAATGGGTGTGCGGGCTTGGTAGAGTGGGCCCTCCACTGCTTCGCTCACACATGCATGTGATTTACAGAACTCTTAATAGTTAAAATGATTCCACAGCATGTAAAAATGAGCGCACACACAGTTATTTGAAGTCTGAGAATTTTATTGCAAAATGCAAATGCTCATATTTGTCGGATGGAAATTACATAGAAAAGTTCAAGTATTTATACTACTTTCTTTAAAACTAAAATTGCTACAATCCTTCTAAATTCATAATGGCATCTCGCCATTATCCCTGAGCTTGTTCTCTAGATCCATGCAAATAGGAGAAAATATCTACAAAATCAAAACAACCCTATTTTTATGCTTCCTAGCAGCACAGGTGGTTTTCTTTGACCATAATTGAATCAACATCTGTCAAAAATATTTTTTAAAGCTATAAACAATTAATCCATCCTTATATATCAAGGATTCTTCTAAGTCTTTAAATCACACCAAGTTATCCTACAAATATCCAAAGCTAGGAGCATTTATGGGAAGTTAGCAAATTCTATAATTTTATTGAAATTTAGATTATGGAGCAAAAATAGGTGCCAAAAATAGTATCCAACAGTATATTCGGTAGGTCTTTAATATATCATTGTATCTTACGAATATACCCTTCTTCTTAGAAGGATCGAGCTTGGCCCTCTTCTATTTTGGGATATGTATATACACTAAGAATCCAAATATTTTGAGATGGTTGACTTCTGGTTTCTCTCCTAAGAAATCCTCTTTTGGATTTTTGTTGTCAAGTAATTGATGATGAGTACGGTTATATACATACACAATTTTCCTTGTTGCTTCTTCCCAAAGGTGCATAGGAAGATCCTGGTCATGTAGAATTTCTTTCATTGCTTTCATTATGGTTTGGTTCTTCCATTCCACAACCCCATTATGCTAAGGATTATATGGAGTTCTCAACTCCCTCTTAATCCTAGACTCTCTACATAGTTCCTTAAATTCTTTCGAGGTGAATTCTCTGCCATTATCTGACCACAGGGTGTTGATCTTCCTTTCTTCTTGGTTCTCAACCAAGGATTTATATCCTTGAACTTACTGAATAATTCATTTTCCCCTTTCAAGAAATATATCCAAGTCTTACATGAGAAATCATCTATAAAGGAAACATAGTACACATACCCGCTTAATTTTTAAAATATGTAATGATGACTTATGTGGTATATTGGTAAAATATGATTTAAAGGCATAAAATAACTCTAATATTATAAAATAGAGTTATCCCACATGCATCATTGTAATTATATCCTTTGTAACCATTCTCTATATAAAGAGGTGGAAATTCATTTATCCCATATGTGTTATGGGATGTATTGTAATCCAAATCTCTTGGTATATAAGAGAGGTGAAGGACACCCTTGGGTATGTGTTGATTGTAGTTCATAACACATCACATGTTGTGTATGTCATTTGTACACACATGATTGTGACATGATTTGGTGATGGAGCTTTATGTGATGCATATGTGAGGATGCCATGTAATATTGGATATTTATTTTCAGAATAATGGAAGATACAAACCTTCCCATGGACGTAGCCCATATTCACTACAACAAATACTAGAATTAGCATCCCATTTAGTGTCCCTTTTAGCGTAATTTTTTTTACATTGAGTGGTCAAAGTAGACGCTAAATGGGACGTGTCATGGACAAAACTTAAAGTGTATTTTTTTTATTCCTAGATAGCATCCTTTATGACGTCCAAAATAACGTCTATTTTTTTGCTTCCAGAATAGCGTCCAACTTTGCTTCCTAAACAATGTTGAGGTTTGCTTCCTAAACAACATCCTATTTTGCATCCTAGAGAGTGTCCTCTTTTTCTTCTTAAATGGCATCCCCAATAGCTCCAGGGAAGATTTTAAGGAACCATACTTATTTAAAAGTGTATAAACGTTGGCGAATATTATCAATTCTTAAAACTCCAACTATAAAATGATTGGCGATATTTTTCAAACAATATTTTAATTTCCAAGGATTTTATATCGCTTATATAATAATTTGACGATTTTTAGGGTGAAAATTTTTTACCCCATCAAAATTGGGCAAGACAGGGCTTCAAAAAATGCAAAATGGCGAATATTTTTTGTTAGAAAAACATGGAAAAATAGCCCACTGGGCTAAAATTCGCCCCTAAAATTATCCCTGAATAGCTCCATATTTGCATACTTAATAGCACCATGTTAGCATCCAAATTAGCATCCAATATTGAATCCATTTTTGCTACCCCTTTAGCATCCCATTTAGCACCATGTTTTACTTCCAAATATGTGCCAATTTTTGCTTCCAAAATTGCACCAATTTTTTCTTCTTTTTTTGCATCGTGTTTCACTACCAAAATGACACCAAATATTGCTTCTATTGTTGCACCATGTTTTGCTTCATATGTAGTGCCATTTTTTTTCATCCAAAGTAACGTCTTATTTTTCTACCATATCAACAACATGTTTGGGTTCATCATTTGTGCCACGTGTTGCATTATTTTTAATGCCTAGTTTTGTGTCTTATTGTGCTACAATATCAACACCATGTTTGGATTCATCATTATCGCCACATGTTGCATCATTTTTAATGCCTAGTTTCGCATCTCTCATTTTTTGGTCACTAATTTAGTCGTTTTAGTAGTTTTATATACAAATTTTGGTTATTTTGTTTGGTTACTTATCTCTCATTGTTTGGTCACTTAAATCTTATTTTTTGCTTACTAATATAGTTGATTTTAACCGATATTATAATATCATTAGGGAATGGAGGAATCAAACCACCAACTTCCTGCTTGTAAGGCAGGCGCTCTTCCATTTAGCTAGCACCCTTTAAGAATTTGGGAACCTAACTTACAGAGTCTGCTATAATGGTAAAAATAATCAATACACAAATTTGAGTATCTAATGGTTAGAAAATGGTGATAGATTTTATAAGTTCACAATATATGATCAAGCAGGTTATGAAATCCATAAACTTTTTCTAGGAATTTTGAACAAAACTCAATAAATTGGCTTAATGGGATTGCAAAAATCACTATTCCCTAGCAACCGTAAGTGTACCACTATATGAGACCTAAAAAAAACAATTTGTAGAAAATGATAACATATTTTCCGTCTTCTCTGGTGCATTTCCTGGGTTACATATACGTATCAACAATGTATCAACATACTCACAGGATAGGGCTACATTTGGGTTTTCTAAAAATCCTAAAACTCAATAGAGCAATGTAGAGGTCTTGACGCAAATGCTTGGGAAAGTTTTCTTGAAGGAAAATCATAATGTGAAGCATTCATCATTTCTTACATCACAATCAAGTTTGAATAGTGCAGTTGGTCCATTTTCTCAAAATATGCCACTTAATGCGACAGGTAGTCTACTTTTTCAAATGGGTTAGGATCAATGATAGGTTTCGAAGAAAGGGTACCCCTTATGTTTGATAAAATAAATGAGCAAAGAAAGAATCTATTTGAAAAGATGATATTGGGTCCCATTGGAAATGGATTTGGGTCAAAAAACACAAATCTATTACACCAAAAGAAGGTTTTGGGTTGCATTCATGGTGGCTCTACAAGAAATATTTTTAAGTCTGAAAACACAAATTCAATGCACCAAAAGAAGGCTTTGGGTCCCACTGGAAGTGACTCTACTAGAAACAATGGCAAGTTTGAAAACAAAAATCCAATGCATCAAAAGAAGGTTTTGGGTCCCATTGGAAGTAGCTCTATTAGAAACACAACAAAGTATGAAAACAAAAATCTAGGGGACCAAATAATATTTCTAGGCCAGAACTCTCATAACCAAATTAAGCCCACAACAAAGCAGTTTCTGTTATTTGAGTCCATGGGCTTTGGGAATGAGTCCATGGGTTTTGGTTTTGACCTTCTTTCGCTACCCATGAAGAAGGCCATGGCAATAACACGCAGTAAAAACTCAATGACCATGTCAATGTAGGAGAAGGATGGAGCTGATGATCAACATGATCCTCTATTTGGGCTTGACCTCCTTTCTCATCTACCAACTTGCAATGAATAAATCTTATCCATTTCGCATGTCATGTGAACATGGAGCAAATATTAACTGAGGAAAAGCTCTAACACTCTAGCATATTCTAATTAGCAAAGTGTGTCCCCAACACAACAAAAATGGTTTAGCAACATACAAGGCCTTAATTTTAGTTTCTATAATGCTATACATAATACAATCACGAAAATTCACTAATACAAGTTTCTTCCATTTATTCAAAACCTAAGTAAATCCTAATCTTTTTTGTCACCCAAATCCAACCATCTTGGATAGTTCAGATACAAGGTGAATATGAAAAGGATGGATTAACACTTCTATTCAGAAATGTTCTAATGCACTTGTATCAAAAGGAATAGAGAATGGATGATGCTCCAAGCCAGTTTATGTAGTCAAAACTAAGGAAAATAGGTTTTAAATGAATGAAAATCCAAATCAAATGGATTTTGAAATTTGATTGTGTGATCCAAGGAAAACCTTTGTGAGGAAAAAAAGTGTGGCCTTCCAAGACCTTTCACAACAACATTCAAATTTTCGATCACTGGTGGCACATCACCTTTTGCGAGTTTAACTGGCTTATGATTGAGTAGGTTCAATATGACTTCCCAGTATGTATGGGTTGGTTTACAAGTGATAAATTGGAATATTGTTATGATGGAATTCAAGCCACTATGGTAAATCCATGTGACTTGGGCTAGAAGTGATGAAAATTTTCTTCATTAAGAGCCTGATTAAAGGTTTTAAGACAAAACAGTGGCTCAGTATAGAGTAATATTTAGAGTAATCCAAGTACAGTGATGTTGTTTCAACCATGGAGACAATCATGCACATGTTGAAAGTACTATTCCATGAGTGAGGTGAAGACCTGGGATACAATTTTACCCCAATTTTCAGTGCTAAAAGGTTCTGTACAACACAACATGCAGTCCTATTTACCCCCATGATAGTTTAAGAAACAAGGTGGTTATTGAACTGGAATAATATTCTGACAAAAGATGGATCAAGGAAACTAATGCCATCTTTTGTAAGTACCTACCATCTTCAGATATATGTGAACCTGAAATTTTATCTTCAGAATCACTCGGCTCTTCTTGCTCCATCAATATTCAAAAAATATATCCTTATAATCTCTTTCTTCTAAGAACCTGAAATTTTCACTATAACCAGGAAATTTTGTGGGATCCAAAAACTACGTATTGGAGACTTTTGAAATTCAACAAAAGAATGATATTAAATAACTACAAAAAACAAAAACAAAAATTGCTCAACCATTCTCTAAAGCAAAAGGAACTAGAATAGAACACCAACAGAACATCAATGGAATGTCACATCGGGAAGAATATAAGATTTCTATGATATTTCAAAGAGAAAGACAGCTTCCATTTATTTGAGGCAAACTCTAATTGAAACAAAAAATCCAAATTATACTGGCATAAATATATGAGTCCAAAATTCAAGATCAAGAAACATCGTCGCTCACACAACCATGCTGAAAAATTTAGCATTGAGCAAAGAATGTTAAGTAAACTTCATCAAACAAGGAAACAACTAAAAAGGAAGATACATTTAATGGAAATGTACTTATAGGTTCTTTGTGAGAGTATAATGATGGTGTCAATACTCCTTCAGTTGCAGGATTTTCCAACTGAATAAGTAGGCAAATAGATGAAGATGGGGAGTCCAAAGAAAAGACAACACAGTGTTGGCACCATACCCTAGCATATTATCATAAACATATTGTCCTCAATCAATCTTCGAAAATAAAACCAAGCTCAAAACTTATTGGTCTAACATCAATATATTATTTCAAAAATTTTAATGCAACAGATAAGCAGGGTGCCAAGAACATTTAGGCATAACGACCTAAGAACATGAAACAAAATGAGGTAACTAACTAAATAAAAATTAATCAAATCAATTGCTCTCATAATGGGAAAAATTGAACGGTACTTACATCTTGCATTTCATTGCAAAAACACCGGAAATAGAAGTCCTATGTCAGTTATTCTCTCCTTTATCTATGATATAAAAATATTATACCATAAAAATGCTCTGGCAAGAGGTAGAAAACTTCAATTAGTTTCCTAAAACAAAAGTTCTTACCATCTAAGAAATTAAATATCTCATAGGAACACCGCATATTAGAAGTTTGTCCTTTCTTTGAAGTGACAACGGGCCTCATTCTCCAACATATGAATCCCCTCAAATGGTTGGAACAAGACCTACATATAGACATGTCTATGTGTATTATGATGAGAGTTTCAATATCTTGGATACCAAAGGTAATATATCAACTTTGAAATAGTAAAACATGTATGCTGAAAATGAATGTTGTATTCTAAACAATCTATGCATTTCATGCTTTATTACATAGTTAATGAATCTCTGAGAGACGGATGGCTATTCTACTCATTGAACTCACCAACAAAACCTGCTTGAAAGGCCAAAGATAAATCCTTTTGATGTATATCTTGAGACCACTGAAAACCATTCAGATACATTATATCAAAAAATATGGGAAGAAACAACAATGGCATGTCAATTGAAAGATATCGGTTATGAACTTCAAGAAGACATGTGGCCTTCTTTGAAAGATTAGCATAAAGAATTCTTTCATGTGAGAGTGAAGACAAGTGTACATTTCCACTACATCAAGTAATCACAAAACCAACCACATATAGTTGGTGGAACTTATGTTGTTCTCTGTCCAAAGATGTAGGACCTTTCATTATCCCAATCAAAAATAGGTTCATAAGCAGGAAAGGGGGAGGCACCAAAATGTTGCATAGAATAAACTAAAAATATTATAGCAATTGTAGCTCATCTCAAAGAAATGAACAAGCAATGAATGGCACACACATCTCTGAACTTTCAATACTATCAAAATAAACAGATTTCTAAAATAAAAAATAGGAATAATAATGGAAATAGAAAATAAAACCATAAATGTTGGTTTGTTACAAAATATCAATGCATGTTTGAGAGTGAATATAAACAAAAATAAATTCTGAACTAAAGATAAATTGACTCCTAGGTAGTAGGAAGTCAACACTGCTAATATTTCAATTTTGCTAGACATAATGCCCTAGGCCCCTATCATATGTTAAAAATAAGAAAGAGGATGTTTCTGCTGTTTCTTCTGTCTGGATCTCATTTCAGGGATGGGTTTTTAGCATCCATGTCAAATCTCACTTGGTCCATTATCTATCACATTGCAATCTATTCTAAAATTGGGTTCATCTACTCCATAATCATAGAGAAGCATATTATCATAGTTACTACACTAACATTAACAAAATTGTGCACAGTATTTAGCAGTATATAGCAGAACCTTTTACCCAAAGGATTTTTCATTGATGAGGCCATGTTATTAGATTTAGATCTAGAAAAACACACAAAATATGTCAGAATTCAATTGAAGATCTGCCTTAGTTAAATCCGAATAAATTTTCATTGATAAGAACTATCTGAGTTAAATCCAAAGAAAATGTCATTGGTAAGAACTATCTGAGTTAATGAGCTGAAAGCCCTTCAAAGAAAATTCATAGCTTTCAGTTTTTAAGAACTCTCTAAGTTAATTCCCTTACAAGAAAATTCACAGTTTTTAGTTTTTAAATTTTTCCTGATTCATATATCCAATTTTTGGTCTTGATGATGAACCTTGTACAAGAGATTTCAAAAGTTGAAATTTGTAAGTAGGCTAGACATCTTAATGCTGTCAAAATTAGAAATTATTATATTCTCAATAAAATTATGACATCTTAATCCTATCAAAATTAGCAATTCTTATATTCTCAATAAAGTTCTTGGAAAGACAAGTAAGGATGTTTGTTTTGCAAGTGGATCTACAGGATGGTCTTTTATTTGCAATCATTTTCCAAGATTTATGTGAAACTCCATGGAATTCCATTTGATACAGCTCGTTTTCAATGTTAGATGCTCAGAAAATAAAGGAAACACCTAAATATTCAAAGTGGCAATTGGAAAACACCAAGAAGAGAACTCACAAGTTTTGAAAGGGCATTCAAACACTGAAGTAAATCATCAGATGTGCCAAGTTTTGATAAAGGATACTCACAATGAATTTTAAATGCAAGCACTAGTTCAATTGTCGGGATCAAGTTCATCCACAAATCCACATGTTGGGTCCTATTGCATTACTTTTCAATAGAAATAATGTACATGGCTCATATTTCCACCTGTTTCAATTGGAATTTATCCTATTTATGAAAAATTATGTTTAAAAGCTAGAATACAAGCACCCAAATGCAAATGATTGCACGCTAAGGGAGAACCGGTGAGAGGGAAAGACTCAAAACCATGATATCACAGGTGAGAAAGAAGTAATTTCCATTGGTCATTGGTTGTGCCTTTGGCAGCAATGAAAGACCTCGATAATTTTTTTTTACCATGACTCATGGATGACATGAAAAGGTTCTGTTCAATGGTGCACATGATCAAAGTCACCCACATTAGATCAACAACTCTTAGAATTTTAGGTGATGGAGCAATAAAATAAAGTGCACAATCCTAAAATACGCTACCTCAGTTTTGACGTGGTGGCTCCATATTTGTTCAAGCTCATGAAAGTAGTAAAGAGAAACTACCTTCGCTATGATCCTAAAAGCATCAAGCCACTAGCCTTAGTTAGATTAGATAATCGACCATGTAAACAAAATGTGAACAAATTAGCACCTTCCATGTGGATACCCTTAAGGATTAATAATTTAATTAAATTCACTTCAGACACCCTATGCAGATAAGGTTTCACCACGTGATTCAAATTTCATACTTTCAAAAGACTCCAAGAAAGTTGTGTGGCCTCCAACTCTAAGACCTGAATTTGAAATCGGGTAATTCTGCAATTTTCATTATCAATTGTTTTCTTCCTCTCCTCTAATCATCCTAATGGCCTCTGCACAAACTTCTCGATCCCCTCAATTAGTTAATAAGTCCCATCTCCAATATAAATATCTAATTGATACCCAAGTTAATCCATTCAACCTTGTTCTTACAATTTCAAATGCACATCAGGCCATAGGTGATGCTCAAGCTAGGTTTGATGATGTCCAACATTGTTTACACATGTGGGGTTCTAATATTCTTAAGGAAATGATATCCAAAATGTATCATTCCCAAAAATTGGTCACCTAGTGTGGATCTCTACTCACCAAAAAACAAAGTACCCATCCAAATTATCCTTGTTATCATCCTTCCATGAACGTTTTGATCCAGAAGAGGAAAAGACATTCTTGAAATTTGTCTGGTCTCATCTACCACCAGTCTATGTTTTCTTTCTCAGATATATTCACATATCCAAAACTATGTAGAGTAAACTATGGTGAGGATAGCTTCTATTTTCACCAGATGATGTATTAGTGAGTGCATAATCTTTTGCAATTTCAGCATAGATTCCAAAGCAGTATCATCCGTTGGGAAAGAACAAATACATCACAAGGAACAAGGATCTAATTTTCGACGAACGTGCATCTAGAGGGGGATTTTATCCAAGAGACAAATAAAAATCTTGAAGGAAATTACAAGATCTATTATTATCTCAAATATATATCTTTCTTTTTGAAACCTTTGATCAATAAAAGCAGGAAAATCAATGCTTCTTTGAATAGGAATTTGGCTTATCGCTTGGGGAATAATAGGTCATTATACACTCTTGATCCAATATTGGAGGTAGCAATAGAACTATATGCCATTGTCAATGATATTTTAAGCATGGTGATCTCCTTCAGGAAGATGCTTCTAAACCAAGTCAGGATATTGTTTCCAATGAATTTGAACTAATTAATTCAGAGTAGAAATAGAAAAGATTGACAGAGAATTTTAAGTGCAAGATACATAGACAGAGGATTATTTTAGATTTACAACAATTTTGGGAGATGTTTCTCAACATTCAAACATAGTCAAAACACTAAATGAAGCATCCCAATAGAGATGGTAGGCTATCTAGCAGTTTTATACAGAGAATGTAATGCTAAACCTAAAATGTGTCAAATATTGCCAAGGTGTTCACTTTACATATCATCACAATTGCAATGAAAGAAGCTCATTGTTCAAATCAAATCCCATATTTTAAGATAGCTCATATTCATTTAATATTTTGAAGGTAAAAGTATATTTACAAAAGCACAGAAAATTTACCATAATTTTTTATTACTCTAACCTGTGTCAAACAATTTTGCCAAGAGTGCACGAAGCACTAGTTAGGGAACTAGTGTTGCACTACTATATGCATGTGGTGGCTTGGATTAGTTATATGGATGAATTTTCTACTAAAGGTTAACCTTTTAACAAATATATCACTCAGGGTTGCTATTCCTGCTTGTGCTTCTTTCTGCACTCTTGCCTCTCCTACCTTTTCCTTTTTCTCCCAGATATACCAAAAAGCACACAGGTTGTGGGTGGGAATATATAACAATATTGACTGGCCATGGGGACGGGTATCTTTTTAAATCTATAGTATATAAATATTCATTGTCTATGGGTAAATTATATCGATATTTTAAATATACGGAGTAATAAAACAAAGACAGGGTTCCATGGATCACAGAAATAGACGAGGGAAATAAATACACTTACTTCACGTTGCTTGCTTTCTTCCTTTATATTAGATGACATGTTTTGTAAAAGGCCTTGATCTGTCTCTCACGCTAATTATTCACACAATGACTTGTATAAATTCTCCATTTCTAGACCAGTTTCGAACACAAAACCAATTGATGTCAACAAAAACAACAACTATAGCAATATTATTTTCCAGATGACGACAGGAGAAGCAAGGAATAACAAACCGCCCGTCTTGATAAAATTGGAAACCTCATTCTTGATCTCGATTTTTTCAATGTGGGGAAGATCAAGATGCCTATGCACAAAAATATTGTAGGCCAACACTAACTCAGGATTTTGCGTTCCATTTTGGGGATCCATGGTTACAAACAAAAAAAAATGATGCTTATGAAAAACCCACACAGAACACAGAAAAACTGAGAATAGAAATGGTAGCAACAACCCTAGCCTTTCCCTCACTTTTCCCTTTATCTTCTCTAGTTTTAATTTCACACACTAAGTTGATTTAATCTAATCTCACAGTAAGTTAATTTAATCTTAATCTAATCGTGTAACACACTTTTTTCTAAAGGTTTTCTTACCACCAAGTCATCATAATGGGTAACAAATAAAAGCAAGTGGGATATTTTTATGTGGAATGCATTGGGTTAAAAATGATGCATAGTTTGAGTGGATCTAAGAATATGCATTTTTTTTCAAGAATTTGTAGGTTTGAATCCATAAAAATAGTATATCGAGTTAGTATAGTTAATAATAAAGTGAAGAAAACTAGATTTTATATTATAAAAGTAATTTTGATCATGTATTTTGAATTATACATGTTATTATAGAAATCATATTATGATATTTAATTAATGTGTGGTCATAACATAAATGGCTATGTAGCTGCATTTTGTAATGCCTCTTATGCTTTTACTTTACATTATGTTGTTTTCAATAAGCCATGGAAGTCAAGCACAATGAACATGTATCTTTCCATAATTTGAAATACACCCATGAGGAAATTGAATAGTTCAAGAGGTAATCAGAAATGTGAGGGTGGAATAACTAACAAAAGGTGTCCAACTTACTTGGGTTTAGAGGACCATCATTAAAATCCTAGCAGGCTTGGGATATGGGAGATGTATTCAAACAATTTGCGATACAAAAACAATGAACAGAGAAGATAAAAAACTAATTTATTTGAACATATCTCATATCCTTTTTTTGTCAAGTGAATCATCATTCGTCCCCTTACATGTTTTGGTTTTGTTGGTTGCCAATAGTTGACCTTTATTTTTCCTTTTTTCCTTAATTCCCTATGTTTTGTATTTTGTAATCTAAATCTATCCTTGCAACCATCTCTTTTGTTAATATCAAATATATTAGGTATCCTTAAAAAAATATAAAAATATGTACCCATATCAATTTCCTATCTACTCTACTACAATCTTCCCCCTTTCTACCCTATTCTCTAGTCCAGGCCTCGTTACACAAATATGTTGAACTATCCACCATGGATATTTTATAGTGTTTTCTTGAGCATCATGACTTGCTCATTTGAGCATTAATGGAGTTCTCTCCCAAGTTGGCATTGTTGCAAGACCCATCACTCTCCTTATATCTCCTATGATATGCCTCTAGATAATGAATAAACCTTCAACATCTCTATCCCCTTTTTAGTATCTATACACAATGATGACACTACCATCAAATGAATTGTAGATCATAAATTTTCACTCAACATAATTACCACTCCCATTGTTTACACTCACTGATTTACCAAACTTTAGAAGTGAGTTGGACTTATATTCTATTTAACAAGTCAGTGACTAAGCCTACTAGGGTAGTATATCTTGCGTTAATGCTTAGTTCCAAAATTGTATCAACTCAATTTCTTTCTCATAGATGTAAGGGTTCATTGAAACATTATTCTAAGTTGTTCATGGTTGGATGTGATGATGGTGATTATGTGCACCTTTTTGGGTGAGATTGTATTTCACCAATGGAAAAACCCATGTGGTTAAGAACAATCTAACATCAGTATCCATGTTGTCCTAATATACATATCCAACACAACCCTTTGTATCAGTAGTTTATTCTTCTATGGGTCCTTTCATTGTTTGGGTTCCTTCTCCATAATTCAATCCTCCTTGTCCTCCTTATGCTCCTCCTTCTACTCCTCCTTCACCTTGCCTTGCAATATTATCCACTTTGATCTTCCTTACATTTACTTCACTCTTCAACCCTGCCTTAAATATAAGGTAGATATCCCTCCTTCTCTTGATGAGATTCACACATTCAAGGATTTCCACGCCCTATGCTACCTTGTGTGATTTTAAGCATGCATTCATTCAATATATATCCATCATAAATAAAAATGCTCTTTTAAAGCAAGTAAAACATCATACATTTTTACACATTATCTCCCATAAAGAACCAAAATTATCATAACAAACTATGGGTATATATAATCAAGTTCATAAGTAAATTAATGGTCATCAAAATTCAAAATAAAAGCTTCAAAGGTTATGAAAATGATATACATCTAAAATACATTGCAAAATAGAAAAAGTGTTATGCAGTCTAGGGATTCCTCGACCCTGCCTTTATGATCACTTTACTTTTTCCTTCTCCTCCCTGATCTTTTTGAATGTTAAATCCTCCATCTTTCCTATGACATGTGGGAGATCCTCCCTATTATATCCTTATCCCATCCTTGTAGGTAATCGATATTGATCCTAAGTGTCTATATCATCCCCATAGCTACTACAAAAGAGGAAAATATTTGAGAGTCCTATCAAAAGCGTAGTATTGCCACCATGTGTGTAATCCAAATTGGCGTAAAATTTAAGCCAAGTTAAGGGATTCAAATTTTGATGCCAATAACGTATGTCCAAACCCCATGAAAATTCCTAGATCCAAATAAATATTTGATATCTAATAACACACAGCTTTTCCATAGCGATTTTTCATTTTTAGATAGAGAACCAAACTGTTGATAGATGTTGTTGACACTCAACATCGACATGCCTCTGAGAGGTGGGAGCATGACGCCAAAGACAAAACTATCGAAATTTTTGCAAAATAATTTCATCTATATCATCATGTCAATCATGTCACAATGCTTAGGTTTCCACGTTGATCATATGCATTTTTTTTCCCTAATTCATTTCTATTTTATTAGCTAAGAATTGCCAATTTCCTTGCATGTGATAAACTCACGGTTAAATCCATTATTGATATTGTTGTTGTGTCTAACATATAAATTTCAAAATAACCTCCCTCAGTACTCCATGCAAAAAAAAATCCAATACCCATACATTATCCTAATACTACCATTTTCTATTTTACCTTCCTTAAAACCTATTTCCTAAACTTATCCCTTCCCTAAGTTCCTTAAAGATTATCCCTTAGTCCTCGTTGTCCATGCTTATCCTTTCCCATCCTTCTATTAATATAATAAAAAGTTTTTACTTTTTCCATAAATCCCTTTCCCAAAAACCAACTTAAAAATGAAATTTTCCTTATCCATGCTTATCATTTCCCATCCTTCTAATAATATAATAATAATAATAAAGCCTTTACTTTTTCTATGAATCCTTTTCCCAAAACCTAACTAAAAATGAGAAAGTTTCCTAAACCCGTTATTAATATAATAATAATAATAATAAAGCTTTTACTTTTCCTATAAATCCTTTTCCCAAAACCCAACGTAAAAATGAGAAAGTTTCCTAAACCTGTTAATAATAGTGAAATAAAATGAGCTTTACTCTTAGAGTCTCTTATTTCTACCTTTTCAAGAATATTTGAAGAATATATATATTAAAAAAAATCTCAATTCCATAATTTTTGTCTCTGGAACCTTTATGACTTTATTGGTTAAAATAAGGTCATTTGAGTGGGTTTAGTGGTTAGGAACATGTGTTATCTATCTGGAGGTCACGGGTTCAAAACTGGCAGGGGGTAGGGTTTCTCATTGGCCTATTGTGATAAGGCTCGAAGGGTAGGCAAGACTCACCTCAGTGGGTTTCGGGACGTCTGGCTTGTAGGATATTAGATATACTCTTGAGAGGTTGTTGTTCCCATGGTTAAAAAAAAAGTCATTTGAATCATTCTCAAAGAGAGGAAAATTCTACCTATTGATCCTTCATCATACATAAAAAAATATTTGATGGGTTTATCATAATCCAAAGAGGAAATCATGTTCATAATCAAGTTAGCATGCATTTACCTAATAATATCGAAACAGACACATGCATCTACGAACAAGAGAGAATCTACATGGGGAGATCCACAAACCCCTTGTAAGGGGTAATCCAATAGCAAGGAAGAAGTGGCAAGGCACAAAAGATAGAGAAGTTGAGAGAAAACAACCACTGAGCAGCCAGTTAGAAAAAAAAAAACCCATGGGTGAAATCACATCATGGCAAAAAGAACGCAACAAAGGTTGTTGAGCTAGCAGGAGAGTGCAATCTTTAAGGCAATGATAATTACAAAAAATGAACAAGAATGACAAGCACCAAAAGAGATGAGGTAACAATGTAATAAATGTGATACACAACGATAATGCATCTAGATGGTAGGAAACCGAGCTCTAATGGACAAAGGACACAAAACCATAGCATGGAAAATGCCTGTGGACAGAGTCAGCAAGCCATGACAAACATGATAATGCAAATGCTCCAAAGAGCCCAATGTTTCCATACTTGGAAGCTCAAATGGTTGGAAAATGCTACATACTCAAAACATTGTGAGGAGGAAAAACAAAGAACTTGTGCACCTGCCAAAACTAGGCAGAAAAAAAAAACACAACACATAAAGCCTGGGAGAATAAAAAACACAAAGGGCACGAAAACATTGGGTTGGAAACATGAAATTTTCAGAGGATGTCAAAAATATGATGGATCAAAATTTGGATTATTATAAAACTTTGAATGATCCAGGATGCATAGGTCAGAATCTATTTTAATAAACATATAAAAAACCATTGATATTTATTACCAAGATAATCTATTAACTTAGTGATTTCTGGAAAAAAAATATTACAAAACAACCAGGTTTCCATATTTCCCAAAAAAATCCAATATATAGATATATATATATATTATTCAATTATCATATCTAAATACTACCCTCCTCATTGAGTGCTTGAGAAAGTGATCATTGTCTTCCTACAATGCATTTTCAAGTTCTACGATCTTCTTGTGGAGCTCCCAGATGAGTTGAACCGTCTCCATGATGAGTTGTCATAACGTTACGTAATGTTACAAGATATCCCCCATAATGGGATGTAGAGCACCTCTCAGTCCAAAAAATACCAATACCCTATACACATTCATTATATTCCAAACCTCAAAATGATTCCCACATCACAAGCATAGGATAAATTTTTTACTTGCATGGTCTATGTAGTAGCATGGAACCTCATAAATAACCATGAGTCCTCAAAGCAATTATTAAGTATTACATCATTCTCATTATCATCTCCATCATCATGGCAGCGATCATGATGTGATTATATGATGATGACAACAATGATGATGATGTGATTATATGATGATGGAAAAAATAATGATGATGATAGTGAAAATGACAATTATCACAAATACGATGATGATAGTGATGATGGAAAAGACAATGATGATGATGGTGATGAAAATGATGATGATGAAGATGATGATAACGATAATGATGGCACTGGTGTTGGTGATGATGACTTAGATGATGATGACAATGATGATGATTAATATTATGATGATGATGACAAGATGTAAAACAACCCTCAACACCACTTCTAGATTTGGTCACTCATATTCCTTTAGGGGTAGTAAGAAATATATCAAAGGAATCATTGTTAGGGTCACTCATATTCCATTAGGGTTCATTGTTAGTCTTTGTCATTTAGATTCATGTCATGCCTTTAGAGTCACTCAAATGACAATAAGTTCACTCAAATTTTGTTGAGGACAAATGAATGTCATGATCATCAAATACATCATATGGTGCATCAACATCATTGCCATCCTCGTTGTCATCATAATCGTAATTAACAAGTACACCATCAACAATTTTTCCATAATTAGTCTTGATAATTTGTCTACGGATTTCAAAGGGGTATCCCTTGGCAACCTCAACGATATTTCATATGCAAGAATTTCCTTGAAGATCCCAAACATGGAGACCGAAGCAGGAACAACCAACACGCACAACAAAGATATCCAATAAATTTTATCAAATTTTTTCACCTAGCTTTGGAGTAGGTATAATGCAAAATAATACTCAAATATGTCATTTCAAGGGAGTTTCATATAATAAACAAAACTTCTTTAAATTTTAATAGAAATTTGACAAACCTCAAAAGAATCATCGAAAATTGAACCAATTATTCTGAATCTTTAACAAAAAATCCACCAATGCAATACAACTTGAGCAACTAACTTCTTTTTTCCTTGAGAGATGTCCTCTTATAAGGCCAAATATGTAAAAACATTCGGTCCACTTCTTCAAAGTAACACTATGAGAATCATTGAAATGCTTGTGGCTTCATTCCATTTTAAACCAAGACCAAAATGTCCTTAAGAGTACAAATAAAGTTAGCTTTTGTGTTAATATTGATATCCACTTCTTGTGCCTTGGATGTTCTTGGTAA
>LPNX010840173.1:142287-319537 GCA_001517045.1 Pseudotsuga menziesii
GCAAACTCCTTGTGGATTATAAGGAGTTGACAACCCCCTCTTAATCCCTGCTTCTTTGCATAGCTCTTTGAATTCATTCAAAGTGAATTCTCCACCATTATCTGATCTAATGGTCTTGATCTTCTTTTCAGTATGGTTATTGATCAAGGCTTTGAATTCCTTGAACTTGCTGAACACTTCATCTTTGTTTTTCATAAAGTAAATCCATGTCTTTCTAGAAAAATCATCAATAAAAGAAACATAGTATGCATACCCGCTTAGTGAGTTTGATGACATTGGACCACATACATCAGAGTGGATGATTTCTAGAATGCCTTTGGCTTTGCTTTTGCTGCTAGGAAATGTCTTCTTTGTATTCTTCCCTTTCGCACATCCTTTGCAAACTCCATCATGCTTTGTTTGGAATGCAATAGGTAGTGCTCTGTAGTGTACATGTGCAAGCCTTCTATGCCAAAGCTCATTTGGCTCTACCGTATCATGGATCAAGGCTTGTTCTGGATGACCCTTCAATTTGCACAAGCCTCCTTCTTGTTCTCCAATCACTACCGCATCATCAATTTTCTTTCCTTTTGGCCACATGATGACTTGACCATCGATGAATGCAACCCACATTCCTTTTGCATCCAAGGCTGAAATGGATAGAAGATTCTTCTTAAGTCCTGGAACAAACAATACTTCTTTCATTGTTAGAGACTTGCTAGAGTCTAGCTTGTATGAAGATTCCCCGCTACCTTTTATTGGATATTGGTAGTCATCTCCTAGTTTCACCTTGTGAGGTGATTCATGTCTGACAGTCTTACAAAGGATTCCTTGAATCCCGTCATATGTTTGGAAGCCCCACTATCTATAAACCAATCATCATTTCCATGAGTAATGTTACCTGTGAGAGCTGATATCAGAACATATTCATCCTCGCTTGAAGAATCTTCACTTTCATATATGGATCTCTTTCTGGATGGTTCATCATCCTCTACAGCATGAGCAGGATGTCTTCTTTGGCCTCGTCTCCCTCTGAAACTGGAACCTCTATACTCATGTTGGTGTCCAATCCAATTTCTTCAAAGAGATCAAATACTTCTATGCTTGGAAGTTGTCAACTTCACCAAGCTTATAATCAAGCTATTGTGATAGATCATATTGAAATGAGAACCTCAAATGGAAGTACAAAAGATTAGATCTTACCGATTTGAGGTGTCCGTCCTTGTCCCGGAGTTCGTTGATCTAGGGTTTGTCGCAGAAAACCTAATTTTCAAAACTTGGAAACTTTCAGATCTGATTGGACAAACCGATATATCTCTTCAAATGGAGCTGTCCAATGTACTCCTTTTCTGAAAACAATGGAGGGAAGCTCCCGAAACAGGAAGCCCTAATTTACTGATTTTTTCTGCAAAAATTCCTGTTACTGTTTCTGTGATATATCCGAAATTACTAATCCTTTGTGTATTAAATTTCTCACGGAGGTAACCTCGCCTGCCCCTAATCCAACACCGTAGGTTTCATCAGAATTGGTTTTACCATTTGGGATTTATGATCCTGTTGCTGTCGCAACTGCCCTCCCCAAATTTATTCTTATTTAAATTCTGGGCCCCTCCTCATCTTTTTGCTTGGTTGGATCGTTAAATTGCTTGAGTATCTCGGACATATCTTCTTTTAATTTTACTTTGAAGATTGGATGTCAGCAGTTTATTCATTGCCATGCTCAATTTCAGTTAAGTTGTGGATTTCTGGCCGTGAAGAAGTAAAATTTTGTTTTTCACGGCAGCCGTTGCGAAGAAAACGATTTTGGTTGTTAACGCTGCTCAAAACCTTTGGGTTTTCTCGTAATCGTGCCTCTTTTTGCTGTTGGGTCGGAAGCTGCAAAGTCTTAACCTCTTTGTCGTTGCGGCTCCAAGATCTTTTCTTCGTCCGAAGTCTAAACCCACCCGACGCCCGATCCATTTTATCCTTCGATTGCTTGCCTGTAGCCTCTCCTCCTCCACCGTTGTGGCTGGGTGATCTCTTCCGCTCCCGATCTGAGTGTCTCCCTACGTTCAACTAAGTTGTCACATCCGCCCCGCATATCCTCTAACCCTCCTCCTCCGCCGTTGCGGCTCCTAGAGTCTTCTGGTTTCCGAAACTAAAAATCGTCCAACGTCCGATTTATGGCATATCCCGCCCGCGTTTCGCTTGGCTGCGACTTAAGCCTCACCCGACGTTGCGGCTGGCAGATCCTCCTCGCCCCCAAGTTCCCTTCCTTATGACTGCCAACTTGATTTTTTCCCACCGGTGACCATAGGATATTTTTCCAGGCCCGTATGTAGTGCACCCGGCCTTTTCCTTGTAAGATGGTGGTTAATTGATAATATTTATTGTTCAACCATGCTCGTGAATTGACTACAGGTAGTTTCAAGGAGCCCGATCGATCCACCATGATAAGAAGAAAGACTAACCCGTTTGGCAGAGGTATGACTGAAACGAGGCAAATGGAGAACGAAGTACAGAGCTGTACAGTCATGATCCCATAAACGGATCAGTTACCAAGTGTTTCATGATCACATACTGACAAAAGATCGGAATATGAAGCGTTGAAGATACTGAAAGACCACGTGTCTGGGGAGGAAAACGAAGCACTCAGTAGTTGTAGTTTAAATATTTGAAAGGGGGAAGAACAAAGGGCTTTTTCCCCTGGAAAATTTTGTAAATGTTTGCTTGTAAGAGGAACTACTTCGTTTTGCAAAGGAAACTGCAATTTTTTGCCTATTGGAGAGAGTGAAAAGTGGAATGTATCAATGCAGCGCAATGAATAATGTTGAAGAGGAACTATTTCATTTTCAGCTGTGTTTCATTTACTGTAAGAGTGTTTAATGTTATGAACCTATGTTCTTGTTGAATGTTCTTCAGTAGTTTCTGGGATATTGATTTCACTGTGAGTGATGAATGTTATTATAAAAATGATCGGCTATCTGGTTATTTGAATATCTTGAAGTGTTCATGTGTCTTGAAAGAAATATCAGCTACCTGTGATTCTTCATAATGCATGTGCAAAATGTATTGCTCACCCAAAATGATAACCTTGCTCCCTAGGGATAGTTAAGATAGTTAGTTGTTGCTTTTATATCTGATTTGGCTGCTTGCGAGCATAAGATGATAGGTAAGAACATGCGCATCACATTGTGACTGCTCCCTGCATCTTGATTGCTCTGCATTTAGTTAGGCACTTGCATCTCATTTCTTAAAGTCAAAAATACAAAAACTCGGTGGGCCGGGCCGCAATCGGTAAAGCCTTTGTTTTGTTTCTTGACCCACGGTAGCCGGACCACAAACCGGACAGATTCCCTATTCCAAACAGTCAATGGGCTAGTTGGGAGTGTTGATTGGGGAGAATCCCTTACTGTTGCCGCCTGCGAATTTCCAGGCCTCAACAGTTTTGGCGCTAGAAGGAGGGCCGCCAGTGCATGGCTGGCCAAGGAAACCTGTTTTACCGAGATTATTCCACTGGTTACAGTTCTGAAAGTAGTGGACCACGTAATCCAATTCTGGAAGAAGAAAACAGGGAACATCTATATCCTGTTCGCAATGAAATTGTTAACGACCTGAGAAGACATACCTATGCTTACGTAAAGAAGATTGGAGGGTTGCCGATTATCCACGAATTGCCTAGAAGAGAGTACAAGAAGAAAGACCGTCCTATAGTACTAAGATTCACTGTTGGTTGGAGACTGGGAAGAACTTGTGGAAACCGCCTTACAGGAAGTTGAATTGCCTTTGAACCAAGTAGGCCCAGCCACCCCTCATAGCTCTCCTGTTCACACCCCTATTGGTTCACCTCCTCACACTCATGTTGGTTCCCCTCCGCACTCTCCACCTCAACTCATGGCCGGAGTTAACGGAAATAAACCTCCACCTAATCCACCAAATCCACCGCCAGCTTGGAAAGCCAGGTCACCTCTAAATCTGACCCTGCCTTTGCATGACCTACCTCAAGCCTTTGAGAAGTTACTGCCTAAATTTGACCCCAATGAGAAGATCCTAGTGGATGATCATCTACAAAGTTTCTACTTGGCAATAGAAGGTCTGAGGGCTGGAGAACACGAAGATGTGGTGTGTAGACTATTCCCGCATACCCTCAAAGGAGCTACGGCCTCATGGTATTTTGGTTTGCCTGCCAACTCTATCCCAGACTGGGATACCCTCGAAAGAATGTTCAGGAGCAAGTATGCAGTCCAAAAGACTCACGCTGCCCTCATGAAAGGACTGTGTGCATTAAAGAAAGAAAAAAAAGAAAAAGTTCACAGCTTCACACAAAGGTTTGCAGCATATCTTAAAAATTTATCTGAAACAGAAAAGCCTTCAGACAAAGTACTGATTGAATACTATACTTCAGCTTTGGGTACTGATCTGGCCATGTTTGTGAAAGGTAGGGCCAAGCCTACTCTCATAGAAACCTATGAAGAAGCAGAAGTGGTGGAGGCTGAAAGAGAGAGTATTGAAGATTACCCTGAACAATCAGGAGAGAGGAGGAAAACTTTATTGTTCACTAAACCTAAAGAGGAGAAAGCACCAGATTATGAAAGTATGGCCAAAATGATGCAAAAGCTGTCTAATAAGATCATAGACTTGGAAAAAGAGAAGGAAACACAGAAGTTTTACAGGCCTTATTATAAGAAAATGGAGGAAAACAATCAGTCCCAACCTCCTCCTCACAATACTGCGTCTATGAACCTGACAGAGATAGGGATGGAAAATTTCTGCACCTTTCATCAACAGCCTCACTCTGAAAAGAGCTTCCCACAATGGATAAATTCAATGACGTTAGTCATGAATCAGATGTTGGATTCGAGACTAACAGAAGAAGATGATGATGATAGGAAAGAAAGTGTTGCTTCTACTTCTACAAAAGAACAGGAAGAAGAAACTATGGCATTATGGAGTTCGATCTCCCTACTCGATGCAGAAGAAGATATCACTAAAAAACACAAAGATGTCAGGGAGGCTAACGTGACAACCAGAAGTCAAGGGACGATTAGTGATGACAGTCTCTTACTCCCAAAGATCAGAAGGCTGCAAAGAAACGTCAAGAAGAAATTTCAAGATAAATCCTTGACTGATAAGATTCTGGAATTCACTATTACCAGTCAGAATCCTGAGCAAAACAGAATATTTCCCAAGCCAAACAAAGAGAAGGTGAGTGCTGATAAATCTTTGTCCATTAAACAGCAACTTGAATATGAAGTTGTTGAAGACTTAAAAAAGATAAAGGCAAACGTCCCGCTATTTGAAATGTGCAAAGTACCTCAGCAAAAGGAAAAGCTGTTGAAAGCACTAGAAACATCAGAAGAGGAGCGACCTGCTGTCAATCAGCCTCTGGACGAAGAGGAAATCGGAGAAGCTAGCACTGGAGGTAAGTCTAAAACTAAACAGCCACCTTTCCTCCTGACATTTGAAATTTTTAATCATAACGTTCACAATTGTCTAGTAGACTCAGGGGCGTCAATTAATGTTATGCCCATATTAGTGTGTAAGAAAATCAATGGGCAGTTTAAGCCAACCACGTGGAGGGTGGTGCAATTGGACAGGACAGACGTTAAGGTAATTGGTGAAATGGAGGACGTTCTAATTCGCCTGGCATCAAATGACAAAGTATGCCAAGTTATCAACATCGTGGTGGCTGATATACCAGACGCTTATGGCCTGGTCCTGAGCAGAGATTGGTTAGCTAAATTGAATGGATATTTCGCCTCAGATTGGTCACACCTGTGGTTGCCGTACAAAGGAAGCCCCAATCAGATTAAGGTTTTGAGGGAGCCTCACATGAAGTACCCAGCTGGATGAGAAGAATATACCAGTCGAACCTATGTTGGGAAACTACTTTCTCGAACTGGAACCAGGGAACTATCAAGTGGAAGAGGCCAGCGACATATCTAACACCCAGCCTAAACCCCTTCGTTTCTCACAGGCTGATGAGTTTGATTGTAAAATAGTAGATTTAGCAGTAGAAGTAGATTCTTTTTCAGTAGATAATGTTTTTTGGACTTTATTTTTTGATGGATCTAAAACATTAGAAGGGTCAGGGGTCGGCTGCGTCCTCATTGATCCACAAAAAAATAAACACTTCTTGTGTCGTAGATTAGAGTTTGAGTGTACTAACAATACGACAGAGTATGAAGCACTACTGCAGGGACTCAAGAAAGCGATTGAGCTAAAGGTTAGTAATTTAAAAGTTTTTTGGGATTCAGAAATAGTTGTAAAACAAATAAGAAATCAAATACATTGTGTTTCCCCTCATTTGAAAGCTTACCAAAGTGAGGTATGGGATTCACTTAATTGTTTCCATGCATTCAATATTGTTTCAATCCCAAGAATAAAAAACTTGGCCGCTAATCTTTTGGTCACATCAGCTGCCCGGCTGGTTCCCACTAATAACAAATGCTCTATTGAATTACTTTTCAGGCCATCAGTACCCGACATGATCACCAATTTGTGAGTATTTGACGATGATCAACAAATAATCGAATGCTTGACTAATGATGAGACCTTTAAAGGGGCCATTATCAACGATGAGGAACATCAGGCTGAGATGAAATATGACAATTTCATTCCCAAAGGGGTCAGAACATTAAAAAAGATGTTTGACTTGAACGAAAAGTTTAGAAGACCTACTAATGTGAAGACGCACAGTTCAACTCTACAGTTCGAACTGATAAACTTGGGGACTGAGACGGATCCTAAGTTTGTGAACCTCGGAAAATGCTGTTCACTTGCCGAAAGGGATAGGTTTGTCAATTTGTTCAAGCAGTACAGAGATGTCTTTGCCTGGACATACGCAGATTTGAAGACCTACGACACCAGCATTATCAAGCATATCATCCCTATTAGAGTAGGTGTCAAGACATATGAGCAACCGTTAAGGAATATGCACCCCAAGTTGGAGCCACTGATTCAAAGCGAGGTGAAAAAACTGCTGGATGCTAGGATTATTTTTAAAGTCTAGCACTCAGAGTGGGTGTCAAATCTGGTGCCGATCAGGAAAAATTCGGGAGAAATCAGACTGTGCATGGACTTCATAAACTTAAACCGTGCCTCAGACAAAGACAACTATCCGGTGCCTCCCATGGAGAAATTGATACAGATGGTTTCTAGTTCTGAATTGTTTTCATTGTTAGACAGATTCTCTGGCTACAACCAAGTGTTAGTGTCCAAGGAAGATAGATTGAAGACAACGTTCAGAACTAAATGGGGAACTTTCGCATATAGAAGAATGCCTTTTGGACTAATTAATGCTGGCATGACATTTTAGAGAGCCATGGACATATATTTCCGTGGACTGATTGGACGAAGTGTGGTGGTCTACCTTGATGATATCACAATATTTTCGAAGAAAAGAGGGGAGCATGCATTCCACCTAAAGCAAATTTTCGAGCGCTGTCGAAAGTATGGCATTTCCCTCAATCCTAAGAAGTGCATATTCGCGGTCATAGAAGGAAAATTACTGGGGCATATAGTTTCAAAGAGAGGTATATCTATAGACCCAGAAAGAATCAAGGCCATTGAACAAATTCCTATGCCCCATAATAAAAAAAGGAATGCAATCTTTCATGGGGACAATAAATTTCGTATGAAGGTTTGTGCTTGATTTTGCTCAAACTGTCAAGCCACTGTAGCAGATGGTCAAGCAAAATGCACAGTTCAAGTGGACTGAAACTGAAAAGACTGCTTTCAACAAAATCAAGACTGATGTTGCCCATGCGCCCTCCTTGAAAAGTCCAGACTTTGATAAATACTTCATTATGTACACATTTGCATCTGATGATTCATTGGCAGCCATGCTTACGCAAAAGGAGGACGGGGGCGATGAATTCCCAATCTCTTTCATGAGCACTGGGCTTCAAGGGGCTGAATTAAACTACCCAGCCATTGATAAGTAGGCTTATGCAGTATTTAAGGTAGTAAAGATGTTTAGGCCTTATATATTAAAAAATCAGACCAAGGTAATAGTCCCTTACCCAGCGGTAAGATCTCTTCTCATTCAGAAAGAGTTGGGAGAAAGAAGGGGCAACTGGGTAACAACCCTTCAAGAATACGACCTTGAATTCAAACTGGCTACTATAGTGAAAGGTAAAGGGCTATGCAAATTGATGACTGGAAGTAGAAACAACGAAGAACAAGCATGGGAGGAGGAAGCCGAATTGCATGTAATGGATGTATGCCCTCTGTTTACAGCTCATGATTCCTGGTATAGGGACCTTGTGCATTACTTACAGTCAGGGATATTACCAGAACATTGGAATTCCAAACAAAGAAGAGCTCTGTGTCTCAAATCAGCCTCCTATCATCTTGTTGAAGGAGTGTTATTCAAAAAGAATTATGACAGGGTTCTCCTTAGGTCTTTAGAAAAGGAAGATGCAAAGAAAGTAATGGTAGAATTACATGACGGTCCGGCTGGGGGACATTATTCCGGTGACACTACAGCTCACAAAATACTTAGAGCCGGTTACTATTTGCCTACACTCTTCAAGGATGCACATGCACATGTCAGGAAATGTGATATTTGTCAAAGGTGTGGTGGAAGACATCCCAAGGCAGCCGCACCCCTAAAGCTTGTTATGATCACAGAACCATTTGAACCATGGGGGTTGGACATTATCAGGGAAATAAAACCAAATTCTTCCCTGCTACACAAGTACATTCTTACTGCAACTGATTATTTCACCCGCTGGGTCGAAGCTATCCCATTGCGCAAGATCAACGAGAACGAATTCATCAACTTCCTACAAGATCATATCATGACCAGGTTTGGAGTTCCAATTTCAGTAGTTTTTGATAATGCCAAATACTTTTCATCAATTAAATTGACTGCATTTGCTCATGATAAAGGGATAAAATTACATTATTCTGCTAACTACTATCCGCAAGGGAATGGCCTGGCTGAGTCCTCCAATAAAAACCTCATTAGAATCCTAAAGAAGACTGTCATAGAAAACCAGCGAAGTTGGCACTCAGCCTTACCCAACGCCCTGTGGGCTGACAGAGTCACCCCCAATTCTGCAATAGGAGTCTCACCCTATACCCTTGTGTACGGTAAGGAAGCTGTCCTGCCTCCCAATATCATGCTGCCATCTTCCATACTAGCCCAAGAGTCTAGGGGGTCGGAAGATGAAGTCCTACAAATAAGAATATATAATCTCCTGAAAGCAGAAGAGGCCAGATCCAAGGCTAGAGAACGTTTTAAACAACAGCAAGAGTCAGTCAAGAGATGATTTGACAAGCATAAAGCTGGGAAAAAAGACTTTGAAGTAGGAGACTTAGTCCTCAAATGGGACCACCCCCATGATGAGAAAGGAAATCATACCAAATTCCAGTAGTTATGGGTAGGTCCCTTTCAGATTGTAGCCAAACTTGGCCCTGCTACTTATAAGCTGCAAGATTTACAAGGATGGGAGGACAACTTGCCAGTTAATGGTTTGGTTCTCAAGCCTTACTTTTCTTAAATGTCTTTGATTTTTTCTGCCTTGTTTATAAATAAGCTATAGAGCTGTTTTCAAGTCATGCTTTCATTTTATTTAATTTTAGTTTTGGTTTTCAATAAGGGGAACGAACTTGCAGTTGTCTGGAGGAAATTAAGGTTTTTGGGAATAGAAAACACATTGAGTGTCAGCCTGTGTGTTGCTAAAAGAGTTCTTTCAGCCTAACAGTTTCTCGAATAAAATGTTGTATGCATTGAAGTCCTGCTTAACCCCTGTGAATTAAACCAGATTCGAGGAGTTTGGAGTACTATGTCGGGGTTCCATCCATAGCACACTTGAAATGTCTAAGAAGCAATAGTAAAGGACCCACGAAAAGAAGTAGGGTGAAACAGTGTATTAAATATAAATGATCCCATGCCAAGAGAAGAATGCCAAAAGACGAATAAAGAGTCGACTTCTATAAAAGCATCATAAATCAAAGCAAGTGCTGAATCATAAGTACTTAAGACCAAAAGATCCTCTCCGTCCATGAGCTGAAGCTTAAAATATACCACTCACACAAAAGGACACTATGGGATAGAGGATCCTGAATTAAAATTCAGTAAGAAAGGCGCACAGAAAGACTCAAATGAAAGGGACAAAAGTCCAAAAGCACAAGAGCGTTAAAATGGCCTGGGAACGAGGAACAAATGAATACTGCTGTTTACAATCTGCTGCGATCCTGTGGTGTCCACGCTATTAACTACCTGAAGATAGAGGTAATAATGAAACTCATCCTCTGGCCCCAACAGAGTTATCTGGACTTGAAGGTTTCGGTTTCCACTTCCCCCAAAGGGACCATCATCAATGATTAAGGTACACACTTCTGTTGGTCGAGGAATCCATATGGCTGGAAGAATTCATTAGAAGCATAATGGTTAAATAGTCTGTTGCTCAAAGTATAATCACCTAGAGATCTAGGTTCACCAGGAAATCACCAGTTGTTGCTGCCGCAACTGCCCTCCCCAAATTTATTCTTATTTAAATTCTGGGCCCCTCCTCATCTTTTTCCCTGATTGGATCGTTAAATTGCTTGAGTCTCTCGGACATATCTTCTTTTCATTTTACTTTGAAGATTGGATGTTAGCAGTTTATTCATTGCCATTCTCAATTTCAGTTAAGTCATGGATTTCTAGCCATGAAGAAGTAAAATTTTGTTTTTCAGGGCAGCCATTGCGAAGAAAACAATTTTGGTTGTTAACGCTGCTCAAAACCTTTGGGTTTTCCCGTAATCGGGCCTCTTTTTGCTGTTGGGTCAGAAGCTACAAAGTCTTAACCTCTCCACCGTTGCGGCTCCAAGATCTTTTCTTCATCCGAAGTCTGAACCCACCTGACGCCCGATCCATTTTAGCCTTCGATCGCTTTCCCGTAGCCTCTCCTCCTCCGTCGTTGCGGCTGGGTGATCTCTTCTGCTCCCGATATGAGTGTCTCCCTACATCTGACTTAGTTGTCCCGTCCGCCCCGCGTATCCTCTAACCCTCCTCCTCCATCGTTGCAGCTCCTAGAGTCTTCTGGTTTCCGAAACTAAAAACCGTCCGACGTCCGATTTATGGCATATGCCGCCCGCGTTTCGCTTGGCTGCGACTTAAGCCTCACCTGAGGTTGCGGCTGGCAGATCCTCCTGGTCCCCGAGCTTCCTTCCTTCTGACTGCCGACTTGATTTTTTCCCACCGGTGAACATAGGATATTTTTCCAGGCCCGTATGTAGTGCACCCGACCTTTTCCTTGTAAGATGGTGGTTAATTGATAATGTTTATTGTTGAACCATGCTCTTGAATTAACTGCAGGAAGTTTCAAGGAGACCGGTCGATCCACCACGATAAGAAGAAAGACTAACCCGTTTGGTAGAGGTATGACTGAAACAGGGCAAATGGGGAATGAAGTCCGGAGCTGTAAAGGCATGATCCCAGAAACGGATCAGTTACGAAGTGTTTCATGATCACATACTAACAAAAGATTGGAATATGAAGCGTTGAAGAAACTGAAAGACCACACGTCTGGGGAGGAAAACAAAGCACTCAGTAGTTGTAGTTTAAATATTTGAAAGTGGGAAGAACAAAGGGCTTTTTCCCCTGGAAAATTTTGTAAATGTTTGCTTGTAAGAGGAACTACTTCATTTTGTAAAGGAAACTGCAATTTTTTGCCTATTGGAGAGAGTGAAAAGTGGATTGTATCAATGCAGCGCAATGAATAATGTTGAAGAGGAACTATTTCTTTTTCAGTTGTGTTTCATTTACTGTAAGAGTGTTTAATGTTATGAACCTATGTTCTTGTTGAATGTTCTTCAGTAGTTTTTGGGATATTGATTTCACTGTGAGTGATGAATGTTATTATAAAAATGATCGGCTATCTGGTTATTTGAATATCTTGAAGTGTTCATGTGTCTTGAAAGAAATATTAGCTACCTGTGATTCTTCATAATGCATGTGCAAAATGTATTGCTCACCCAAAATGATAACCTTGCTCCCTAGGGATAGTTAAGATAGTTATTTGTTGCTTTTATATCTGATTTGGCTACTTGCGAGCATAAGATGATAGGTAAGAACCTGCACATCACATTGTGACCACTCCCTGCATCGTGATCGCTCTGCATTTAGTTAGGCACTTGCATCTCATTTCTTAAAGTCAAAAATACAAAAAATCGGTGGGCCGGGCCGCAACCGGTAAAGCCTTTGTTTTGTTTCTTGACCCACGGTAGCCGGACCACAAACCGGAAAGATTCCCTATTCCAAATAGTCAATGGGCTAGTTGGGAATGTTGATTGGGGAGAATCCCTTACTGTTTCCTCCTGCGAATTTCCAGGCCTCAATAGATCCTTTTCCCAAGGTGACCTATTACGGGACTGTTCAGAACATCGAAGTTGTAAGGCATTCCACGTGTCACTGGTTCATCTTCTGAGTCTGATATTCATACCACTGAAATTAAAGTCCGTGCCCTTTCTGGAAAATATTCAGGAATTCCATTTGGACCTCTGTAGCTCAATATATTGCAGATCTCCCCATATGTCCTGTTCAGGGATGAATTCTGGAAGAGGCTGGAACCCTAACTGGGAGAGATCATATTTCCTGGAGTACAGTGAATATGAGTCTAATTTTTGGACACAGGATTCATCAAGATTTTGTATTTGGCCCCTACAATTTTCAGCTTTTGATACTTCTCCAATCTCGGAATATAGTGACTGTACCAAAACTTAGCAGTTTTAGTATTTAGGGTTTCTCCTAGCTCAGGGTCAAACTAGGGTTTGACTTTCCTGGAGTTTTACCCAACCAAATTTCTTGATCTAGGTCTCTAAACTTCAGGTTTTATGAGGAGAATAACCCTGTGCTGGTCTCACTCAAAAATTCATCTTCTGTAGAAATCCCTAATTTCTGCATCGAAGACTGAAAATGCTCGGAATCAAATTCCGCTTCGACAGAAAGATGCGCCCTTCAATGGGGAGTCATCTTAGCATACTTTTGCTAAAAATCTGTGGAGGAAGATCCACAAAATAGGAATCCCTAGTTCCTATAGCTACACAATGTCTTCTTCTCAGGTTAGCTCTGATACCATGTTAGTTTTTCATCACATTTAAGCTAGCATTATGATCTTAGGATCTTTTCACTGAGAGAATAACAAGCACAACAATAAAACACAAGCACATCACAAGAGACAAGAGACACAAAGAGTTTTCCTCAGGGAAACCATAAAGGAGAAAACCCCACAACTTCCTCTAAGATAGAATCAACACCAAAACAGTAAGAGATCTCCCAAAACAACAGTATTCTTCTGTCTTCTGTCTAGTCCCAAAATTTCCTTCTCCAATAGTGCGCCACACTTGGGAGAGCAAGTGATGTATTTCACAAGTGATAAATAGAGAGACTCTCACTCTCTATTTATATTCATCCATTCACTTGAATTGACTTTTTACATGTAGGCTCAACCTAATAATTACTACTCTAGCCTACACCTTAATTAGTGTATAATAACTCAAGTGCCCCGAAACTGTGGGGACTTACCTAATGACTTGATATGACTTGATTACATTATTAATCCTCCCGATCGAAACATCGGGGCATGACCACATGACTCAAATACATAATAGAGACATCCCGGAATAAACATCGAGTTACAATATATAATATACATAGAAGAATACATTTCAAAGTTACATATACATCAACACTTTCACTGCTCAAAAATGGATTCTTTGCATTCTTTCCTTGTGCACATCCTTTGAAAATTACTTCATGATTTTCCTGGATGTCTAGAAGTATAGATACTTCTTTGTTTGTCGTCGATAGTGCACATGTGCAAGCCTTTAGTTCCATAGTTCACCTGGTTCTATTGACTCATGAACCAATGCTTGTTTAGGTTGTCCCTTTATTTTTTACAAGCCTTCGTATTCTTCTCCAATCATAGTTGCATAATCTATTGTATTTCCTTTAGGCCACATCAGGACTTGGCCATCGACATATGCAACTCCCATTCCCTTTGCATATAGTGTAGAGATGGAGAGAAGATTATTTTTCAATCTTGGAATATATAACACATCCTTCATCTTTAAATATTTCCCCGAGTCTAGCTTATATGAAGCTTCTCCAGTCCCTTTTATGGGTTCATTGATAATCATTCCCAAGTTTCACCTTCTGAGGTGACTCATGTTCAGACATATTGTAGAATGATTATTTGTATCATGTCATGTGTTTAGATGCCCCACTATCCCTAAGCCATCCATCACTTTCATGTGAGATAGTGCCAATAAGTTTTGAGATTGGCACATACTCTTAATTTGAATCATCCTTCTCTCTTATGAATCTTTTTTTGTTGGTTCATCATATTTGACAATATGATCATTGTGTCTCTTTCTCCTGATGTGACAGTCTCTTTCAAAGTGTCTCTTTTGATCACAAGTATAGCATCAAACATCAGAAGGATCTCTCTTGATATTATTTGTTTCTTGTCCTTATTCTTATTGTGATGGTGGTTCTCCTTCTTCTTATAGTTCTTCCTAGTGTGAACTGTGAGAGCTTGAAATTTAGTTTCTCCCATCTTCTCTTCTCTTATTACTAGTCGATATTCTTCTTGTGTGCATTCTTCTCAGAGTCAGCTGAAAGAGATCAGCTTCCTTCTTACATAGATTCCTTGAATGAATGAGACCTGTGATCTAGGGAGACCATGTTGAATTATTGTAACTTCGAAGAATATTCTAAATGTATTTTATTGATGGAACCTTTCAAATATGCTATTATTCCTCCGTCAGGATGATATTATTGTATTAGGTCAGTAGAGAGTCATGAGGAAAACCCTCCGTTGTAATTCAAGTCATTATCACCCTCCTAAATATAATATTAAGTTGTTTTGAGTCCTCCTAGAGAAGTCGATCCAATCAAGTTTAGTAGGTCTGACTTAGTTGAGTGAAAAGTTAAGTGAGAGGAAGACTATAAATAGAGAGAGGTTCTCCTCATTTGAAACACATAGACACACACTTGTGTAGCGCATGAGAGAGAGAGAGTTTTATCTGCAAGGAGGAGAAGGACCAATCTGAGGTTTTATCTTTTATCTTTTTTATCATCTATATTGAGGAATATTTTCTTATGATACTATTTATTTCAGTGATCCTGTATATGCTATTGATGTGAAATTGAATTGAATGTTGATAATATATCCTAGAATATAGAATCTTAACAGACCATTCAAGGTAGTCACCACAATTTCTCCTTCTTCGACATTCCTTTCAACTACTTCAAGTTGTTTTTTGATTCAAGAAACCCTTGTGAAGTATGACTGTATAGTCTCTAAGTTTTGTATCTTCACATTCTTCAACCAGTTCCTCAAAGTCATCTTCTGGTTGATGTTCTTTCCTTCGAACATCTTTGTCAAAGCATCAAATACTTCCTTTAGTGTATTGATTGATGACACATGGGGGATGAGGTGATCCTTGATTGAATCTGTGATGATTCTCTTGGATTTAACAAATTTATTTTTATGAGTATCCTTAGACTCATCTCCCTCTGGTTATGGAACTTCTCTGTTGATGTACTGATCCAAATCATTTTCTTTAAGGATTAGGGAGATTTTGTATTTCTATGCTCAAAAGTTATCAGTCCCTCCAATATTGTCCTCAAGCTGAGTATGGTGAGTCATCTTTTCAAATGATAACCTAAAATGGAAATACTAAAGATTTAGATATTACCGATTTGAGGTGTACAACCTAGTTCCAAAGCTAACTAACCTAGGGTTTGTTAGAGAAACCCTAATTTTCAAAACTTGGATTTTAGGAATTTTGTTTGGACAGAAGGATGTTCCTCCTTGAGGAGAGTTTCTCAGCAGGGTTCTTTCCTGAAGACTAAGGTGGGAATCCTCTAAAACTTAATGCCCTAGTTTCTCCCGACATGAGTGACAGGGTTGAAATTGCACGGGATCTTCACTTAGTGAAACCATTTCATAGCGCCTTTGTTCATGGGATATTAAAGAATACCCCTAATTTCACGATATAGTGATAATTACCTACAAAAATCATTTTTTTATCCCCCTCCGAATACATATTTCTCATTAAGAAACCCCTACAAGACAGAAATGCATAAGATAGAACAGACACACAAGACACAAATATTTCCATCGTGAAAACCACAAAGGAGAAAACCCTGCAAATTTCCTTAGAATAGTACAATCACAAAGACTATGTCCTAAGAAGGTCAAACACAGTAATAAGAAGTCTTCAGTGGCCATCTATCTCTCATCTCTCTCTCTCTCTCTCTCTCTCTCTCTCTCTCTCTCTCTCTCTCTCTCTCTCTCTCTCTCTCTCTCATGCAAACTTTAGTGAGTGTGAGGTGTGTATAAATGAGGGAGGGTGCCTCCATATTTATACTAATCAAATGAATGACCTGTTAAATGAATGGGCCAACCCCATACCCTAATAGGGTCGATTTCTCCTAGAGACTTCAAAAATACATTACATGGTGTTTCACTGGGGACTATTTCCCCGACTTACAACGGAGGTTGTACTTCAAGGTCTATACACAATAATGGCATCCCAAACCAAGGTAAACACATATATGGTGGGGGTACAACAACATACAATGATAATATACATCATAATATCTTCTGAAGTTACAAATACATCAACACCCATGACATGCTTAGAAGGTTGTGAACCTTAAATGGTGATCAATGTCTAAGCCAAAATGCCTTCATTTCAATCTCACACTATGCCACCCCAGGCTCCTCCTTCTGATACTTCCAACCCAGTACCAATATAGTATTCCACTAGTTCTAGGTGTCCAACCTCCCAATATACACCCTTACCGACACCCTTTTGTACAAAATAATGAATAAAAAATATCATTTAATATTTGTTGGAGTTTAGCATCATCCATCCCATTACCAACCCTTATTCATCATTATTGTTTATGGTCTTAAAATAGGAAGGAACTTGGTGCATGTGTCCACATTCCTAAGCTCTCAATAATTTAAATATTAAGAATAAATTACTCATTCCATGCATTGTTTAGTACTAAATTCATCCTTAAAACAAAGAATCTTAGAGGAATTTCATTCGTCACTAGCAATGGATCACTTAGGATTTCCTAAAATCTATGAAAGGGTTCAGTGATAATTCTATTGGGAAGGCCTGAAACATGACATACGAAACTTTGTTGTAACTTGTGATACTTGCCAATGAAACAAGGGATAAACAATGAAGTCCTTAGGGGCCTTGTAGCTACTTTCAATTCCAACACATCTCTGGGATGATATTTCCATGGATTTATCATGGGGCTTCTGAGAATTGGTAATAAATCATTCATCACGGTGGTTGTAGACTGGATTTCGAAATATGCTCACTTTTTTTATTTGTGAGACCCTTTTACACCATTAGTAGTTTCTCAAGTATTCATCAACCATATTTACAAATTGCATGGCATGCCCACTTCCATTGTTTTTTATCAGGACCCTACCTTCACAAGAAAAGTTTTGAAGGAGTTATTTAAACTTTAGGGTACTCAATTGAAACTCAACACAACCTATCACCCACAAACATATGGCCAAACCAAAGTGGTAAATAAGTGTTTGGAAACTTATTTGTAATGCTTTTCTTAACAAGAGTGACATCATTAGACATAATGGATTCCTCTTGTAGAATGGTGGTATAATATCATTTATCCTAGCACTACCAAAATGATACCCTATGAGCAGTATATGACCTATACCCCTTTGTGGTTTCATATTTACCGGGAACTTCTAGGGTCCAAGCAATGGATAGCACACTTTAAATTAAAGAAGTTATTCTCCATGCAGTTAAGGACAATTTGGATATGGATCAAAATATAATGAAACAACAAGTGGATCAACATCGCTTCGAGCATTTGTTTGTAGAAGGGGATTACATATTTCCTCCACTTCTACCCATAAGCGTATATTTCTTAAAAATCAGCCCCACTTGTTATCTCTAGAGTTATTTCACCTGTTTATTTTTAAATTTTTTATTAAGGTTGGTTTTTATTGTTTTAATTTTGCTTTGTTTTATATTTTATGATTGATTGATTGTCATTAGGGTTCCTTTTGTTACCTAAAATCATCAAAATGTTCATTCATTCACTATGATCCCATGCATGTGCAAAAGAGTATATGTTATATGGTGAATTCTTACAGCTCGCAGCGTTTATCCAAACTGGCAGCATATTGTGAACTGGCAGCATTTTTTATTTCTGATGACAAAATGTCCAAATGGTATTTTATTGAAAAGTTTATTATTTATTTCATGGAATATAAAATGATGATAAGCTTTTGTCATATTTTATTTATATGACATTCGATATGGCCATGTTTTAAAACAAAATGCACCCCTGTCCACGAAATGATGAGTTGTATGGTAGCATTTATGGAAAGGTACGTGTGTTGTCACTTCAAAGTTTGAATAGTTCATGTCATAAGTACTAGCATTGATCGTGGAAAAATCAAATTAATGCACATTTTTCCCAAAATTTCTCTCATTATTCTACTGAAGAAGGGTATTAGCAGGCTTGTTGGTTTACTGTCTATCTCCATTGATGACGAGCAACGTTATGTAGAGTTCAGGAAATTGGGGTTGTCTTCAAACTCTAGGGCTTTTGGTTTCAGGGTTTGGAATACAGTATATATATGCTTCCTTGCATTTCAAAGCATGTAGTTACAGCACTTCCTTTCTTGAGCACACAGTTGCAGTGTAAAGTTCCCTGTTCAGGACAATACAGCGTGAAGGCTTTGGTGATTTGAATGATTGACAGAGGTTTAAGGGTAAGAGCTATCATGAATTTTAGTTCAAATTTCATTGGCATCGTCACTCTATTGGATTGCAGATTAATATAATTACTATTAGCACAAGCATAGATATTATTAACAAGCCAGATGCTAGCATGAACTGGAGATTTACCATAGAGATAACTACAGCAGAATGTATGTGTTTTTGTTTGAGATTTAAAGCCCGTTGGTCCACACATCAGAGTTGGAATCTCTTTAGGGTTTCAAATGTCAAAGGGAAGCAATGAAGAAGAACCAGAGGCTACAGTTAAAAGAAAACCTGGTGGTTTCATTTGTAGGCTGGAACCAAGTAATACAGACTGGATAAAAAAAATTCCTAGGTCTGCCAAGCTTATGCAAAAGTCTAGATGGTTCAATTTTTGTAAAATACTACAGGGTTACCATTCACAATTGACCATAGCTTTTATTGAAAATTACAAGGATGAAAGGGTTCAATTACAAAGCTTAACTATTAGGGTTAATGAGGAATTTATCGCTGAAACAATAGGTGTCTCTGCGCAAGGAGAAAAATGGTTCAAACAGAAAGATTTCCAAAGCAATTTTAGTGAGTTTTTAATTCCTGGACATGAAAAACTTGACTAGAAAAATGGAGTCCACATTAGCAGAGTGAAGCTAGGATGGAGGGTGCCTTTGGAGGTGATTCAGAATTACATCACTTGTGATGGAAGATATGACCGGGTATTGAAGTGCCATTTAAAACTGTTAATGTGTATTCATGGAAGTATACAGGTAAATCTTCCATTTTACCTGTTAAAAAGCCTCCAAAAATGATTTCTAAAGTTCAAAACCATCCAGCACATACAGCTCACTCTGTTTATCATCAAGGATTGATTAAATTATTAATTCTAGCTCAGCTGCAGAAAGAAGACAGAACATGGGAATCCTTGTTAACAGAGTCAGGTTTTAGAGATAACCCTAAGGAGAAAGGTAAAAGAATGTTGGATGATGCTAACCAGCAGGAAACAAGCCCTAAAAGGACAGTTCAGGAGGTTGAAAATGAAGAAAAGAATACTGCTGATAAACATATCCAAGAAAGCCTGAACCCTGAAATTGCCTGCACAGATGAAAACCCAGAGAAGCTCAGTAATATGATGAAAAGCATAACTGCAAAAAATAAGATTTGTAAACAGTCATCCAAAGTAGAGAAGCCAAGAACCAGCTGAGGAAAACGATGCAAATTAAGGAAAGAACAACACAGAAAGAGGGCATGGATGTTGTAGTAATAGAAGATGCTGGTAGTGAGGGAACAGTCCACACAGCAGAGGATAGGTACTGTGAAGATATGGAAGAGTTTATTGATATGCAGGTTGTAGCAGGCTCTATACCAGCAGTGTTTTGCATAAACAATCAAAACAATCTTGATGAAGGTTTAGTATCAAGAAGTTTGCCTGAAAAAGGAGGTTGCATGAGAGAAGAGGATTTGGATATGCCCCCAGAGTTAAGTCAATGCAAGAGATCTCTGCAAACCTATAAAGAGAAAACAAGATACTTACAAGACACAAATGAGAAACTAATGGTGGCTAATAAAAGACTCCGTGAGGACATGTAAGACAAAGAAGCAGAGTACCAAAAGCTGCTAGTAATTTCCAAGAACATTCTCAAGGAGAAGCGAGCCATTCAAAGACAGTTGGAGCTGGTCAAAGCCCAGTACAAGGAAAATAGTAAAGATGCTGAATTTGCTCGACTTCAAAAGCATTCACAGGTTCTTAGTGACCTAGCCACATTAGCAGAGGCTTCTAGAAGCCTTTAGGTGTTAAATTGTTATTTGATTTTGAACTTATATTGTTCCTTTTTGACACATGTATGACACTTGCAGTCCAGTACTTTTTAGAGGGATTAACTTCCCAATTTTGGAGGAGGTTTGATCCTTGAATATAGGATCTATTGTTAGTTTGTGGATAGAATATTTTTTGTATAAAATGAGGGTCTCGACTAGGAGATAGGGGCTGGCAGTTTTGGAACTATGCAAGCTCAATTGTAAGCACTGTCTGTGTAGCATAAGCATTTTGCAGCTTCAGTACTAGGTTCTATTTTTGAATGAAAACATGATGATGATTTGCTTATGTATTTTATGAGTTGTTTTTCTAGTAATTCTGTTATGCACATGGTCCATTAAATCCCATTGCACTAATTCTTACTGTGAAAAGCAATTATCTTTATATTTTCTAGAAACAAGGCAGTTTCACTTTTTGATTTTATGATCATAGTGACCTGGATATTGAATTTTGTGTTTGAATTTGTGTTACACAGTTCATGTTGATTCTTTTGTAGCTCTAGTTGACCTACCAACCTACCTTTTTGATAACTCTGTGATTATTTTATAGTGTTCATGATATACCAGTATGTGCAGTGATAAATGTGTGATTTGTACAGATAGTCTTGATTTCATATCAGTTTAGTTCTTCAATACTTGTTTGATTTTTCTTACAGCTTTTATATTATACCAGCTTAGTTATTTCATAGTTGTGTGATGTTCCATTATACCTGATTTCATACCAGCTTATGTTTTCAGTTTGATTTCATTTGATTTGTACATTTTTTAAACAATATTTCCTTAAGCTTGAATCCCATAGTCTAGGTTCAACTTTAGGGATAACATCTTCTGGCGCCGTTGCCGGGGACAGACAAAGGAAAAGATATCTTCCCTGGGTAATCGACATCTTTATGGAATTGATTTTGTAGGGTGAGCAGAATCAGTCAAACATGTTATAGACTACATTCAGCCACCTTTTAAGAAGTTACAGTGGCTTCAAAGAAGATAGGGACTCGAGGAAATCCCTCATCCCCTTTGAATCCAGGAGTCTCAAATCCTGAGCAATTGTTAAAGGAGGCTAGGAGAAATATAGTTTCTACTTCATCAAAGAAATTCAAACAGCCTACAGCTTTAGAAATCCCAGAATCTGCATCTTTTCCAGTCCCTTCTTTGAATCCATACTCAAAAAAAGGACGAGAGGAGTTAGACCTGTTATTTACCCCTTCTCGAGTTGACAATTTCCAAGTCTTTACAAATCCTTTGCTGTCAGAAAAGGTCAAGCTTGAAGCATTGCAAACAGGAACCACTTCTTTATCTTCAATCCATATTCCTTTGGTAAAGGCTATCCCAGTCAATCAACCAAATCTTGGTAAATTGTCTCCCTCATCACAACAGCCAAGTAGCCTTCAGCTTACAATGGCCCAACCTCGAAATCGAATGGCTTCTATGGTAGCAGCAAGATATGCCCCACTTGTCTTACCTCAGGTTCTCAATGCTCTCCTAGGAGGAGATTATCAAAAGTACTTGCCGAAGTTTGATGGTCAGGGAGAGGCTACTACAGAAGAACATTGGAATAAATTCTGTAGTTTTGCAGATAATCACAATTTTGAACATACTGATGTTTGGATGAGGGTTTTTGTTCAAAGTTTAGATGGTGAGGTTAGAAAATGGTTTAGGGAATTACCACCAGACTCCATAGATGGCATTGATTCCTTAGAAGAAGCATTCATGAAACAGTGGGGGGACACTAAAGACTATTTGTATTACCAGACTGAGTTTGAATCTTTAAAAAGAAAAAAGGGTTAAGTTGTGCGATATTTTTCTAAAAGATTTAACAAGATGTACAGTAAAATTCCAGCTGAAATAAAACCTACTGAGACAGCAGAAAAGTTAGCTTATGCAAATTCATTTAATCCTGAGTTTTCTTTGCTGTTAAGAGAAATAAAATTTGAGTCACTTCAAAACATGCAAAGTGCAGCATTAGAAGTAGAGTCAAACATTTTGGCCTCAAACAGACTAAAAGAAGAAACAGAACACAAAACTGTGGACAGAAAAGGTAAGAAAGAAATCATTACATCCAATCATATAGGAAGGTCATCAGATAGAAAAATGGATGAAATAAGTAAAATCATAAAAAATTTGTCTGCTAAGATTGATAGATTGGAAATGGGAAATAGAAATCAGAATAATCCCATGCCTGAAGGTGATAGAAATCAGACTCAGTTCAGAAGACCTTTTGCCCCTAGGTTTCTCCCAAGATAAAGACGAAATAATGATATATAGAGAGACAGACGAGAAAATGAAGAACAAAGGATTCAACCTCCTTTTCAAAACAATAATGTCAGAGATGATGAATCATATGAAATTGATGAAGGAGAGTTAGATGATTTGGAAACATAAGAACATAATATTAGCCAGTTTGATGATGATGATTCTTCTCATTTTCCAACTAGATCTGATTATCAATATGCTACAGAATTAGATCAATATGAAGAAGATGATTATCAGATGTCTATGCCAGAGATCTGTCAGGAAATGCCCCAAAAATCATATGGTATGAGGTCAGTGGTAAAACATGCAGCACAAACCGAGAAAGTGGTGAAAGCTCTTCCTCTTAAACAAAATCTTCCTGCAAATCCGAAACCAATTATAAATCAGAGAAAAGATGGAGTTGTAAATCCTGAGGAGATTAATAAATCTGTTAGTGGTTTCAGTTTTGAACATGAGCTTAATAAGGTGAAGATCCCTATGCCTTTAACAGAATTGATTAAAAGTAAAGTTTACAGGGAGGCAGCCTTTAAAACTTTCAGCAATGCAGTGAATTCTAATCCTATCCCTTCTGATGAGATTAATTTGCAGGATGAAAAACCTACTATCATTGTAGGGTCAAAAACTTTTGATCAGCCTGATGACAATTCGGAATATCCTCCTCCATTTTATGTAACCTTTTCCATACATGATCAATTGCTGCATAATTGTTTTCTAGATTCAGGAGCTTCACACAACCTCATGCCAAAATCAGTCATGGAAGCCTTAGGACTGAGTGTTACTAAACCATACCATGATTTGTATGCATTTGATTCTAGGGCAGGGGTATTGGGGTAATCAAGGATCTAGTGGTGAATTTAACTCAGGTACCTATGAAGAGTGTATTGATGGATATTGTTGTAGCAGATATTTCTCCCAAATTTGGTATGTTATTGTCTAGATCCTGGGCAAAGAAAGTGGGAGGAACTTTGCAGATGGATCTCTCATATGCTACAATTCCAGTATTTGGATGAGAATTCAGAAGACTTTACAAAGAAGTACAGATGGAATATTTGGTAAGTGACAGTAGGCACCCTAATAATCATCCGATCTATTCAATTGATGAAAATCTTGGTTCTTGTATGTTGCAACTAAATGATGAAATTGATGGGGTTTTAAAAGTACAAAAAGACATCCCAGTTCAGGTAAAGAGAGAAGAACCAGATGGTTTATGGAAGATGTATTTCGATGGGGCATCAAGTAAAGAAGGGGCAGGAGCAGGAGTACTATTGATTTCAGCAGGAGGTGAGTTCATTTCTCTTATGTACAAATTGGAATTTAAAAAAACAAATATTACTGCTGAATATGAGGCTTTGATCCTTGGGTTAAGAGTAGCAAAAGACTTGGGCATTAAGGAACTTGCTGTATTTGGCGACTCCGAATTAATAATTCAGCAAGTAAAAAATGTGTACCAAGTAAAGTTCAGCAATTATTGAAAGTTTATAGGAATGAGTTCTGGGATTTAATTGAAAACTTCTTCATAGCCTTCAATATCACTTTTGTCCATAGGGAATATAATGAGACATCTGATTCCTTAGCTTTAGCAGCAGCTTATTTCAAAATCCCAAAGGTAACTCATCTGAAATATCCAATTGATGTGAGATACAGACCTGCTGTACCAGATAATATTAAACATTGGAAAGTCTTTAATGATGATCAGGAAATTAAAAAATTTCTAGAATTAGTAGGTGAATTTTCAGATGATATTGTTGATCATGAACAGGATTCAAAATGGGTAGAAAATGAACCTTGCACAAACAATTCAATTGCTGATCATAAAATTGTGGAGTTAAAAGGGAATTTCATTCCTAAGGGATTTGTCCCTTTAGAAAGACTCTTTTCAAAGGATGATACACTGATGAAACCCACCCTACAGACTACTGAAGAAAATGTTATGGAGTATAACATTGGTTCTGAAAATCAGCCTCAAATGATAAAACTGTCAAAATTACTGTCAGATGATGAAAGAAGAAAATATCTGGGTTTGCTGAAATAATATAAAGACATTTTTGCTTGGTCATATCATGATTTAAAAAAATATGATATGAGCATAATTCAGCACAAAATCCCTCTAAAACCAAACACTAAGCCTTTTAAACAGAATCTTAGAAGGTTAAATCCAGCATTGCTGCCAGTAATTGAAAAAGAGGTGAAAAAACTGTTAGATGCAAAAATCATTGTGCCTTTAAGATATTCATCTTGGGTTGTTAATTTAGTCCCTGTGCGGAAGAAAAATGGAGAGATAAGACTATGTGTAGACTTCCGGAACTTGAATAGAGCTTACCTCAAGGATAACTATTCATTGCCAAAGATAGATCAGATTTTGCAGAGGGTAGTAGGTGCTCATAGAATGTCAATGATTGATGGATTTTCTGGTTAAAACTAGATTACATTTCAGCCAGAGGACCGAGAAAAAACAGCATTTACCATGCCATGGGGAACCTTTATGTATGACAAAATGCCTTTTGGGCTCATGAATGCAGGTGCTACTTTTCAGAGGGCTATGGACATAGCTTTTGTGGGTGAAAATGAAAAGTTTGTTGTGATATACCAATATGACATCACAGTCTTTTCTAAGTCTGATGAATATCATCTCAAACACTTAAGACAATTTTTTGTCAAATGCAGGAAGTTTGGTTTATCACTAAATCCTAAAAAATATCACTTTGCCCTGACAAAAGGCAAACTGTTAGGCCATATTGTCTCTGCTGAGGGAATAAATATAGATATATAAAGAGTCAAAGCTATCCTAAAAATCAGCATTCCCAGAAACAAAAACGAAATTCAATCCTTTGTTGGAAAAATCAACTTTTTATGATGGTTTATTCCAAATTTTGCAGAAATAATAAAGCATATCACTCAAATGCTTAAAAAATATAGGGAGGTTAAGTGGTCTAAACATGCTAAACAAGCATTTGAAAACATAAAACAAGCATTGATAGAAGCCCCAGTGCTGATGGCTCCTGATTATACAAAATATTTCGCAATATTCTCATTTGCATCAGAAGACACTATTGCTATTGTATTGTTACAAAAGAACTCTGATAATCTGGAACAGCCAATTTCATTCTTCAGTAAAACATTAAGAGACTCTTAGCTAAAGTATAATATAATGGAAAAGTAGGCCTATGCTTTAGTCAAAGCCCTTAAATTCTTTAGAATATATGTTTTACATGCTAAGGTTCTGGCATATGTCCCAAATGCAACAGTCAAGGAGATACTAGTACAGCCTGACAGCGAAGGAAAGAGAGGTAGATGGATAGCTAAGGTCATGGAATATGACATAGAAATAAATCCAACAAAGTTGGTAAAAGGACAAGGACTAGCTAAACTTCTGACAGAGTCAAATTGTCAGGTTTTGAATCTTCATGTCATGGCAGAATAGTTAGAGCAGATTATGACAACAGAGCACAATAAAGAGCAGGTTTACAATAGGTATGCTGAATCTGATTGGTATAAGGATATTGTGTATTTCCTTTTGTATTTATAGTGCGCTCTTGAATTGAACAGGAGTGAATGCAGATCCTTAAAACTAAAATCCATGAAGTATGTTTTAATGGATCAGATTTTGTATTAGAAGGATCCAAGAGGAATATTGTTGAAATGTTTGGAGAAATATGAAGTTAATGCTGTGATTGCAGAGTTGCATAGTGGAGTTTGTGGAGGACATAAGTAATGGAAGGAAACTGCCTTCAAAATCTTGAGAGCAGGATACTACTGGCCTACCTTGTTTTCAGATGTATATCATCAAGTTAGATCATGTATCGAATGTCAGAAATTTGCAGGTAAGCAAAAGCTTCAGTCCTTACCTCTAAAACCTATTTCTATGAATGGTCCATTTTAGCAGTGGGGACTAGACTTCATTGGTGAAATTCATCCTCCCTCTAGTGGATAGCATAAACGGATCTTGACTGCCACTGATTTCTTCACAAAATGGGTGGAAGCAGTGCCAACAAGTAGAGCAATAGAACAGGTTATAATTACTTTCCTTCAAGAAAACATTCTGAGTAGGTTTCGATTCCCTAGAAAACTACTCACTGGTAATGCCCTTGCTTTCAAATAAAAAAAGATGGTAAACTTATGTCAAGAAAACAACATTATCCTTAAACAGTCCACACCATACTATCCACAAGAAAATGGATTAGCATAATCTAGCAACAAAAACATTGTAAACAGTATCAAGAAAATGTTGTTTGAAAACAAACGAAGTTGGGATAGCAAACTAAAATTTGCTCTATGGGCTGATAGAGTAACAATTAAAAAATCAATTGGGACATCCCCTTTCCAACTGGTTTATGGGACTGGTGTTGTTTTACCTGTTCAATTAGTCACCCCAGTCATTAAGTTTGTGCAGGAAATTGAAGAAGAGCCAGATGATATCAAGAGACGAATGTTCCAGATAGTGCAGTTGCAGCAGGAGAGGGAAGCCATCAAGGACACAGCTGAGAAACATCAAAAGAGAATGAAAGACAGCTTTGATAAAAAAGTCAAAAAAGAGATGTTCGCAGTTGGTGATCTCGTTCTCAGATGGGATGCAAGAAAAGATGAAAAAGGTAAGCACGAGAAGTTTGATAACCTGTGGATAGGGCGTTTTTCAATCATAAAGATCCTGGGAAATAATACCTTTGTTTTACAAAATCTGAAAGGTGAAGAAATTGCAGGTCCAGTCAATGGACATTTCTTAAAACACTGTTACACAGAGTGAAAGACAAGGTGTTATTGTACATAGTCACTGTATATATCATGTTACTGCAAATAAGACTCCAACCCAAAAAGACAGAAGTAACCTTAACAGACTTTTGAAGGCACTGGTCAGCAAGTTCTCAAAGTCTCTAAGAGAAACTTTGTCCCCAGACGGAGCCAGATGTTATCTCTAGGGTTATTTCACCTGTTTATTTTTAAATTTTTTATTATGGTTGGTTTTTAATGTTTTAATTTTGCTTTGTTTTATATTTTATGATTGATTGATTGTCATTAGGGTTCCTTTTGTTACCTAAAATCATCAAAATGTTCATTCATTCACTATGAGCCCATGCATGTGCAAAAGAGTATATGTTATATGGTGAATTCTTACAGCTCGCAGCGTTTATCCAAACTGGCAGCATTTTTTATTTCTGATGACAGAATGTCCAAATGGTATTTTATTGAAAAGTTTATTATTTATTTCATGGAATATAAAATGATGATAAGAATTTGTCATATTCTATTTATATGACATTCGATATGGCCATGTTTTAAAACAAAATGCACCCCTGTCCACGAAATGATGAGTTGTATGGTAGCATTTATGGAAAGGTACATGTGTTGTCACTTCAAAGTTTGAACAGTTCATGTCATAAGTACTAGCATTGATCGTGGCAAAATCAAATTAATGCACATTTTCCCCAAAATTTCTCTCATTATTTTGCTGAAGAAGGGTATTCGCAGGCTTGTTGGTTTACTGTCTATCTCCATTGATGACGAGCAACGTTATGTAGAGTTCAGGAAATTGGGGCTGTCTTCAAACTCTAGGGATTTTGGTTTCAGGGTTTGGAATACAGTATATATATGATTCCTTGCATTTCAAAGCACGTAGTTACAGCACTGCCTTTCTTGAGCACACAGTTGCAATGTAAAGTTCCCTGTTCAAGACAATACAGCATGAAGGCTTTGGTGATTTGAATGATTGATAGAGGTTTAAGGGTAAGAGCTATCACGAATTTTAGTTCAAATTTCATTGGCATCGTCACTCTGTTGGCTTGCAGATTAATGTAATTACTATTAGCACAAGCATAGATATTATTAACAGGCCAGATGCTAGCATGAACTGAAGATTTACCACAGAGATAACTATAGCAGAATGTATGTGTTTTTGTCTGAGATTTAAAGCCCGTTGGTCCACATAGTAGAGTTGGAATCTCTTTAAGGTTTCAAATGTCAAAGGGAAGCGATGAAGAAGAACCAGAGGCTATAGTTAAAAGAAAACCTGGTGGTTTCATTTGTAGGCTGGAACCACGTAATACAGACTAGATAAAACAATTTCCTAGGTCTGCCAAGCTCATGCAAAAATCTGGATGGTTCAATTTTTGTGAAAGACTACAGGGTTACCATTCACAATTGACCACAGCTTTTATTGAAAATTACAAGGATGAAAGGCTTCAATTACAAAGCTTAACTATTAGGGTTAATGAGGAATTTATCGCTGAAACAATAGGTGTCTCTGGACAAGGAGAAAAATGGTTCAAACAGAAAGATTTCCAAAGCAATTTTAGTGAGTTTTTAATTCCTGGAGGTGAAAAACTTGACTGGAAAAATGGAGTCCACGTTAGCAGAGTGAAGCCAGGATGGAGGGTGCCTTTGGAGGTGATTCAGAATTACATCACATGTGATGGAAGATATGACCGGGTATTGAAGTGCCATTTAAAACTGTTAATGCATATTCATGGCAGTATACAGGTAAATCTTCCATTTTACCTGTTAAAAATCCTCCAAAAAATGATTGCTAAAGTTCAAAACCATCCAGCACATACAGCTCGCTCTGTTTATCATCAAGGATTGATTAAATTATTAATTCTAGCTTAGTTGCAGAAAGAAGACAGAACATGGGAATCCTTGTTAATAGAGTTAGGGTTTAGAGATAACCCTAAGGAGAAAGGTAAAAGAATGTTGGATGATGCTAACCAGCAGGAAACAAGCCCTAAAAGGACAGTTCAGGAGGTTGGAAATGAAGAAAAGAATACTGCTGATAAACATATCCAAGAAAGCCTAAACCTTGAAATTGCCTGCATAGATGAAAACCCAGAGAAGCTCAGTAATATGATGAAAAGCATAACTGCAAAAAATAAGATTTGTAAACAGTCATCCAAAGTAGAGAAGCCAAGAACTAGATTGAGGAAAAAGATGCAAATTGAGGAAAGAACAACATAGAAAGAGGGCAAGGATGTTGTAGTAATAGAATATGCCGGTAGTGAGGGAACAGTCCACATAGTAGAGGACAGGTACTGTGAAGATATGGAAGAGTTTATTGATGTTCAGGGTGTAGTAAGCTCTATACCAGCAGTGTTTTGCACAGACAATCAAGACAACCTTGATGAAGGTTCAGTATCAAGAAGTTTGCCTAAAAAAGGAGGTTGCATGAGAGAAGAGGATTTGGATATGCCCCCAGAGTTAAGTCAATGCAAGAGATCTCTGCAAACCTATAAAGAGCAAACAAGATACTTACAAGACATAAATGAGAAACTAATGGTGGCTAATAAAAGACTCCGTGAGGACATGGAAGACAAAGAAGCAGAGTACCAAAAGCTGCTAGTAATTTCCAAGAACATTCTCAAGGAGAAGCGAGCCATTCAAAGACAGTTGGAGCAGGTCAAAGCCCAGTACAAGGAAAATAGTAAAGATGCTGAATTTGCTTGACTTCAAAAACGTTCACAGGTTCTTAGTGACCTAGCCACATTAGCAGAGGCTTCTAGAAGCCTTTAGGTGTTAAATTGTTATTTGATTTTGAACTTATATTGTTCCTTTTTGACACATGTATGACACTTGTAGTCCAATACTTTTTAGAGGGATTAACTTCCCAATTTTGGAGGAGGTTTGATCCTTGAATATAGGATCTATTGTTAGTTTGTGGATAGAATATTTTTTTAATAAAAGGAGGGTCTCAACTAGGAGACAGGGGTTGGCAGCTTTGGAACTATTCAAGCTCAATTGTAAGCACTGTCTGTGTAGCATAAGCACTATGTAGCTTCAGTAACAGGTTCTATTTTTGAATGAAAACATGATGATGATTTGCTTATGTATTTTATGAGTTGTTTTTCTAGTAATTATGTTATGCACATGGTCCATTAAATCCCATTGCACTAATTCTTACTGTGAAAAGCAATTAACTTTATATTTTCTAGAAACAAGGCAGTTTCACTTTTTTATTTTATGATCATAGTGACCTGGATATTGAATTGTGTTTGATTTTGTGTTACACAGTTCATGTTGATTCTTTTGTAGCTCTAGTTGACCTACCAACCTACCTTTTTGATAACTCTGTGATTCTTTTATAGTGTTCATGATATACCAGTATGTGCAGTGATAAATGTGTGATTTGTACAGATAGTCTTGATTTCATATCAGTTTAGTTCTTCAATACTTGTTTGATTTTTCTTACAGCTTTTATATTATACCAGCTTAGTTCTTTCATAGTTGTGTGATGTTCCATTATACCTGATTTCATACCAGCTTATGTTTTCAGTTTGATTTCATTTAATTTGTACATTTTTTAAACAAGATTTCCTTAAGCTTGAATCCCGTAGTCTAGGTTCAACTTTAGGGATAACACCACCAAAAACTATCTCCGAAGTTCTATGGGCCTTACCAAATTTTCAAACACATTGGACAAGAGGTCCCTATAGACCTCTCACACCTATCTTTTATATCTCACGACTAAATAAGGTGGTGGGATCCAATGTAAAGTGCAAACCAAGTTACCATAAGTTGACGAGGAAGGTTCCATCTAGCTTTAGCTTAAAGCAGTATTGGACACCAAGGAGCATCAATTGTGTAGGTATACAATAGGCATACAATTAAGGAATTGTTGATTCAGTGGAATGATAAGCAACTTGAAGATACCACCTAGAAAAATGAAGGGATTCTACAACAATTTCCTCATCTTCAACATTGAATAAGGCTTAGTAGTTGGCACTAGAAAGGGTAACCCGTGGTTTAATTTTCTAAGATTTTTCCAAAAAAATATTTGTCATTTTCCTTTTTTATTTCTAATATGATTAGCCAAAATTCCATAAGATTAAATTTTTTTACTCTAAAAATCACCAAAATTGTCCAAAAGCTATATAAAACCCTTACAAATTTGAATATTTTTTAAAAATATAGTCAAATAGCTTATGGTTGGAAATTTGATAATTAGTAAGATTGTAAGAATAGCCTCTCTCTTAATTAAGACCCACTAGTTAGTTGGTACTCATTAATTGCACCTAGAGTAGCGAAGTTCTCTACAACCTAGTATGATGTTTTGTTACAAAAGTAATAATAAATAATAAAAATTACATGTCCACTAAAAAAGTAAATTTAACTAAATAATAACAACATGTCCACAACATAAATCCATCTTAAACTGTGGTCTATCAAGCATCGAGAGGGACTTTAGAAAAAAACTTATTTTTAAAAGTTAATTTTTTTTTCTATAAATATACATAAAACATTCAATATTTGCATGTATCTATAATTTTTTCAACATTCAACATTCATGGGTCATTTTTCTCTACTTCGTGTCACAAAAAAATCAAAGAAAACATTAAAACTTCTATATATAGTCTTTAAGAGGGAGAATAATTTATCTAATAATGTATCTATAAATTTAACTATAAAAATTTAAATAATTAAAATGCAAAAATAAAATTATATAACAATAAAACAAATTTCTAATAATATATTCCAAAAAATATTAACCTAACTAAAATCTAATTGTATAACTAGTTCCTAAAATTGATATTACAAAATAAACTTAATTTAAATCTAATCTAATGTTTGATATTTATAATTAAAGAATAAAACAAAATATATATCATAAATTTTAAAATTTTAAATTTTTAAATTTTTAAAATCTAAAACTAATTGTGAAAGGATTATGGACAAAATTAAAAATAAAACAATAAAATTTAAATATTTTTTATTTTATAATATGTGCCAAAAATGTAGGCAAATTTAAATAATGTGCCAAGAATATTTGGCCATTGTTGAATTGCCTAAAAATTTCTGTACAGAAAAGTCCAATACCGCCTGATTATGCTACTGTGATTTAAATAGATAAAAGATTATAAAATTTGGATTTTAAAATATTGAAAATTTATAATAGCTAAGAGATTATAGATTTTTTGTCAAAAATTATCATATAGATACCTCCTCAAAATTGCATCCTAAAATGAAATATTATGTTTCATGGTTTATCAAGCTATATATCTTCTTGTTACTCTAATTTACAAAACAAAGTGAAGACTATCACAACATTTTTTAAGAAAAAAAACATAATTAATGAATTAACTCTATCATCATAACTTTTTTTATCATAACCCTTTTTTAATCATAATATAAGATCATATAATGATAAAAATAAAACTGATGGGAAGAGAATTAAAATCATATATACTAAGATCATAAAGTATAAGAAGGCAATGTAATGGTCATCTTTTAGCAGTTAGCTGGTTACAACAATGATGAAAAGGCCAAACATTAGAATCATTTTTAAGAATGCATTAGCTTGCTTTAATGCACATTTTGTTTCATGATCATCGTTGAACGACATATTTTTGAAGAGTCTGCATAGAAAGAAAGAATTTAAATAAAATAATAAATTTTAAAATTGGTTGAAAGGTATCCAGGTGTATGATGGATATCATTGCTCTGGAAGTTTTCTAGCTTCCAGATTGTATGTTCTGAGTCTTGACCAGGGATGGTCGTGCTAGCCTTATCAACACGTCCTACAATATGCACCCAGCTCTGCAACGTCAATGACAATACAGTGGAATATCTAAGCGTATATAGCCAACATTGTATATATGCACATACACTATCATAAATGCTGTATAACTTTCTGCGGTGTATATACGGACATACAATATCGTGAATGCTGTATAAACCTGTGTATATTGCTTGTAAGGCAGTATTCCCCACCACAGAGGCTCCAGCTTCTCAGCTGCCCCAAGCGTTGACACCTTCCAATAAAGGGTGCCAGCCGCCAGAGTCTGGTTGTGCCATACATTATGTCACCTGCCAGACACTTTCAGCGACAGCTTAAACAAAGCAACAACATGCACTCAGACCAGCCATAAAATTAGGACAAGTTCCATCAGCTAAGATGGCTAAATACCAGCCACTGACAACAAGCAGGTGCTGTCTTACAGAGAGGGTGGAGATTATAATGGATGGTTGTAGCCAAGAACATCTATTCACCAAGCACAAGCAATTTTTGCATATCAGTTTCTACAAATTTAAACTTTTCATATAACTTGCAAATGTACTAGACACTGCGTTACAAAATTCAAGATTATTGTATTAGGAGTTTACAGAGTACTATTGCTCATCACACAATCAATCCCCTTGCAATGGCTGTATTGGTCTCCAAATGAGTAGTCTCATATACAGGAAGCTCTTTTTGGTACAGGCTCATGTTCATGTCGATTGGTGCCAAATTCTCCAGCTCAAATAGGTCAGAACTTGAGCAACTGGCATCGTCATCGTCTTCCTCCTCCTCTCCGTCTTGTTTGTCAAAACCTGTAATTACCACAGCTTCCATAATGCTGCTTGTCTTCTTATACTTGTCAATTATATCCACAGCTTCCAGTCCTCCCCGAGAATATGGAATTGGAATTCTTTGCTGAGCAGGGGAAGCTTGTAGGCATCGGTAGATGAATATGCATGTGGATCACTAGCAGGATTCGGATCAGAAGATGGATATTTTTCCATTCTGTGGAGACACTTCTCCCCACAAGGGTCAGAATCCTCATCCACAATCAGACTTGTTGGGTAGGAAGTTACAGATCTTTGACTAATCCCATTACTGTTCCTCGATCCTCTAGCCGTTTTACTCGAACATGGTCTGGATTGGACTGAAGAAGAATATGAGTAAGAGGAGGTAGGTTTTTTCTCAGAAGAATTATATGAATTGGATTCAATTACAGAAGAAGATGATGAAACTTTGGCTTCTTGGTACCGCGAGCCATAAACAGCGAATTGAGAAAAGTTGCGAGCTTCCTGCCTGGAGAGGTTGGTTTCCTGGGCTTCTGGGAATCCTTCCGAGTTTGAGACTTTGACTTAAAGTTAGCATGATGATCTGCAAGGATGAAAGGCTTCTCCGTAGATCGAAAATCCCATGTAAATCTCGAGACCATTCTCGACCAGCGGCCCACTTCACGGCCTACATGACGAGAACCCCTTTCTGTTTTAGCATTAGGAATAGAAGTATATCTGTAAAGGGATTCCGCATCTGAAGATAAATATGGGCAGCTGGAGGTGGAATCACTCGTATAATCAAAAGAACACAATGCTGTAGATGGCACGTTAGACTGAAAGGACGCATGAAGTTCTATGTGCTTGCAATATGCAGCCTCGGTTTCGTTTCTTTCAGCATTGAAAACACCCACCTTGGTAGATCTCCCACGCATAAATTTCTCGGTATTCAAGCATGGATCCTCATCCCAGAGCGTTTCGATTCCAACAACGCGTTTATAACTGGAATTCCTCGTGATTGAATTGTTCTCAGCCTCGACATTTCTCGTGTCTTGTTATTTTTCTTGTACGCCGTCATTCCTCCTTCGTCTTCCGTGGATTTACAAATTGCATCAAGCAGAGAAGACGATAAAGACTCATTTCCGGAATGATGATGATGGCGATGCTGCCCGGTGTGCGAGTTATAATCCATTCGATGACAATCCTGATTCTCCATGAACTCCAAGCCCAACTGGGCCTTACCAGATTTTCAAACGCACTCGACAAGAGGTCTACAAGCTTGTTCTACTAGACCACTCCAAGATACACATAATCTTTCATATATCATGCCTAAATAAGGTGGTGAGATCCAATTGTAAATTGCAAACCAAGGTTCCATTTGTCTAGCTGAAAGCGGTATTGGACAGCAGGGAGCATCAATTGCGTAGGAATACAATTAAAGAATTATTGATTCAGTGAAATGATAAGCAACTTGAAGATGGCACTTGAAGATGGCACACAAGGATTTTACAACAATTTTCTCATCTTCGACATTGCACACAAGGTTTCTTTTGAAGAGGGAGCGCATGTTAGGGTGCGATCCTAACTCCCTACTTTAGTAGTTAGTCATGTTATATATGAGACAATAATTTTTGAATAAGGTCAAGTAATTATGATGCCACGTAAGAATTACAAGTCTAGTTAACACCTTTTTCCTGATCCAATCAGCAACTAAACAGAGATGATATGTCATCTACATTGTTCGTCGAACCTCAACAACTTAACAAATTATGTTTAATTACGAAATTCTGCATCCATTCAAAATGTTAACGGACATGCTTGCTAAATCACCGGAATCCTTGTGGACCATTGGATCTATATCAACGATGGAATTCAAATTCGATAAAGCAAATTCTATAAAAATTCTGCATAGAACAATTATGTTAACCTCCTGTCACTTTCACCTAGCGAAATGTTTATCCACCATCGATCTTCTCCAAGATCGATCTCTGTCATTGATAAAAAAGGCTTTATCCACGATCACTTCTGGTTCTCAACGTTTATCTCAGGCATTATTTCATTCAGTGGAATTGTCCTTAGGTGTAGTTATGTCGATCTCATTCATAGATCTATTGAAGATATGTGTATTTTAAGGCTCTGTAACTTTCGTTGAATTGATCACTGAAAGGATCAATTTCCTCCTGCAAAGATCCTCACAGGCAATTTTGCCTCTTCTACTTATATCATATTCCAGAATGCAAACATACACATATACGCAGAGAATACTACAGCAATACTCCCAGAGATTGAAACGAAGGCATACTTACTCAATTAACTTGCAGAACAACTCTGTTCTTCATTCATTTTACCAGAAGTACAATTACACACATAAACTGTGTTGGTTTATCCCACAATACTGAGAGGGAGGGGTGAATCAATATTGTCAGTTTTTACTTTAAAATACACAAAATAAACAATCAAGACACAGATTTTATCATGGAAACCTCAAAAGAGCAAACCACCAACACAAACCCACTAATAATATGAATTTAAAAAATTGTTTATCTACTGCAATAGAAAAGATGTAGATACACCCTAGATTTTGCCTGCAGCTACAAACTAAGATGCTACAACACCCTTGTGGTTTTCTGCCTGTTTCAACGGACAAGGATGCTACGACACCCTGTTCTCCAGCTATGACTGGAAGGAGGATTCAACCCCTTGCAGACCTGTGGCCTATCCTAGCATCACCTTGCCACCCTAGACTAATGTTCTCAGTCTTTTAGAACTATTGAAAAAATATCCACTTTGGACTCTATTAGACTTACTAACAGAGACACTTAATTCTTTATAGGTTTATTCAATAAATACCTTTTACCTATTTCTTATCAACGCATCTCTCCATAGCTGCGCTCATTCATTTTGGATCGTGATTGTTCACTTACAGACACAACTAATCATCATCCATTCGTTCAACCATTGCATCATTTTAGCGAAGACACCATTTCGTTTCTTCCCACATATCAGAATTCATTTCCGCAGCCCTGTTCATCGTTTTCTGGTGTTTCCATAATCTGCTTCACCAGATACAATCCAGACAGTTGATATTCTCTACCAATTTCTTTTTTAAATCATATTTCCATACCAATTTTCTATTTCAGCGATTTCCCACCGTTGATTTTCATCAGGCTTTTCCTTAAGCATCGATCTCCAGTTTGCAGGATGCGGGATGCGGGATATAACATTCGTATCTCGACTCTCCTCCTTTGTCTTTCCGCAAACTCCTTTCCACACTCCGAAATGTGATATTTGGTTTCCCACCGTTGATCTTTATCTAGAATCACCATAAGCGTCGATCTCCATATTGTTGGATGCGGGATGTAACATTTCCTCAAATCGTATCTCGACTTCCCGCAAGATCCTTTCTGCAAGCTTCCTTCCGCACCATCGATCTCTTGCGGAGTCTTTCCTAACCTTCGATCTTCCGAATTGAGGGTTGCAGGTTCATAAAATATTTAAATGTTACTTCTGCAATTCCCTTTCCATGTTTTTCTTCCTCACTATTGGTCTCTTGCAGAGTCTTTCCTGACCTTTGATCTTCCGAATTGCAGGTTCATAAAATCTTTAAACGTTACTTCCGCAATTCCCTTTCTGCATTTTTCTTTCGCACCATCGATCCCTTTTAGCAGAACTAATCTCAATTGTTCGATCTTGATATTTTGTGGAACTTTGTATTTTCTGCCTAATTGTTGGAATTAATCCTTAACCGTCGGATAAGTCGTCTGATCTTGATTGTTGTGAAACTTCGTCCTTCTGCCTTTCTTTTGTGGAGCTGATCCTCGGCCGCAGGATCTAGGGTGGGACTAACATCTTCCGTCCAATCTTAGTCCTTTGCAGAACTTTATCACTTAGAACGTGGTTAACCTCTGTGTTAGTTCATTCAACAAAAACATTATGAGTCGTCGATTTTCTTGGATGATCGATCTCAGTCGTTCAACTTGCTATAGGGTTATTCGTTTGTTATTCAACTTGTAACATGTAACATGGTTATTCCTTTGTTATTCTACTAATTTCATCTTGCCGCCATATCTTTAACTTTCATTAACTTCTTTGACATTAATGACAACTATTTTACTCAACAATCTCCCCCTTTGGCATTGATGGAAAAATCTTTAATCATTCTCCCCTTTTGACACTAATGACAAAGAAACCTATTTGTCTGATAGCTCCCCCTCTCATCATATCTCCCCCTGAGGTTCGTGCTTTCTCCTCTTAGCGATTTTGTAAAGGAATTACTCCCATCTTCTGTCTAAGATGCTCAAAGGCTTCCTTATGTAGTGGTTTGGTGAAAATTTCAGTAATATGTTCTTTTGTGTCAATGTATTCTAATCTGACAGCTTTTTGAGATACATGTTCACTTAAATAGTGATACTTGATAGGTATATGTTTTGTCTTAGAATGCATGATAGGATTTTTACACATATTTATAGCACTGGTGTTATCATAGTTGGTCACTATTGGATCTTCATATTTTATAAGCAGATCTTCTAGGGTTTGTTTCATCCAAATAACCTGAGTGCAACATGAGGCGGCAACAATATATTGTGCTTCTGTTATAGAGAGTGAAATGGAGGATTGTTTTTTACTTGACCATGATACTAAAAAAATTCCCAGAAAGAATGTTGCTCCACCAGTACTTTTTCAATCATCAATACTTCCTGCCCTAAATAACACTAGTTGTTACAAACGTGGCATGGTAAAGACATAGAAAGCATGGGAAAGCTATTAATCGGCCCAGGAGTAGCAATATTTTCTTATCACAACTATACCCGAGCAGCAATATACTAAGGATTTCCAACTATGGTGCATTCTGTTATAGCTGCCTTGTCACAGCTCTGTCGCATTAGAACCACGTGCCTTGGGTGATGATAGGAGGGCTGAGGATCAACTTGAGCAGCGAATATCCCTCCTTTCAAGACTTGTTCAACCCAATCTTCCTGTAGTCCACTTATCTCAAACTACCTTCATAAATCATAACATGTTAGCACAATTGAGAGATACACAGCTTTAATTATCACAATCATAACCATTAATAAGATAAAGCAATGACCAGTCATACCTTGGCAGTTTGAAGAATAAAGTGGGGATAACAAGTCTAATTGATGTGCTGAATGGGGTAGGATAGGGGAAGAAGAAGTGATTAAGGGTGGTTAAAAGAGGTCATTTCTGGGCTCAACATCTCCCCCCAACTATCCTATTGCATGTCCTCATGCAACAACCTCCATCATTCAGAATCTGAATCCTGTACTGAGATCTGCTCGTGGAGAGAGGAAAAATTGTAAGGAAACTTAGGCACCTCATATTTTTTTAAGAATCCTCTATGAGCAATCCAATACTTCCAGCATCGTTGCTCCTCTGCCCTAGTTAAGGAGAAATCCACGTTATACAATTTTGCTGGCCACCAAATGAGGGGGAATTTGAACTTCAAACCCAACCAATTAACCCCACATTCCCTGATACATCCCACATAGCCCTTGACCCTGGAAAGTGCCTGTTTGAAATTCCTGGAAGAATAGGGGAATCGACTTTTGAGTATAGGGGAGGCAGCCTGCCATCTATGCTTACTCCCTTCCAATGTTGCTTGCTGGTGTATGGAAATGTAGTTAGTGCAAGTAGAGATCACTTCCTCCTGAAGTCTCATTATATGCTGAGCCTGGGGAGGACTTGAAAGCAAATTCTTGTACCAAGCAAGAAGAATACCAGGATTCTAAGGTTCACTTCGAATCCACGGGTTAGTGTGAGCTTCATTATGAGAAAAGGTTTGAAAAGACCTTTCCCACTGAGCATGATTGCTCACAGAAGAAGCCAAAGCTCTCACCTGAACATCCCTTGCAAATGGAACAGGATTTGAATGGTGGTCCAGGGGGAAAGCTATCTCATGCAAGTATAGTTCACACAGCAAATTTTGATCCTCAAAATTACTTCCAAAGAATGTTTCCAAAATATTTGTTGAGGTCGTTATTTCAAATGACCTCCCTTCCTTCACAGCCTTCAATTTAAACCAAACAAACTGTTCAAATAGGAATACGGGGTAAGAGGAAGAAGGCATCCCGGTGCCCAAGAGTTCTTGAGAAAGAGCATACATCTACTTTTTTTCTTTCTGCATGGATTGTAACTTTTTCAACTCTCTCAAATTGCTCTGTAGCTCTTCCTCCCGAATTCTGTGGGCCATACGTTCTTCTACCCAATTCTCTTCCAATCCCCTGATAATTTTTCTATGCCCACTAAGAGAAATCATCCCTCTCTAGTATTCCTCCATCTGGATTTTCCATTTGATCACCTCCATTCTCAAAGTTGAGACTTCTATTGTGAAGTTCAGGATTTCCTTTTTATGATGCTCCTCTTGATCCGAGTCCAAATCAATGAAATTTATAAGGGCTTTTGACTCTCTTCAACAGCTATATCCATTGCTTCTAGAGACACTGGTTCTTGTGTAGCAGTGTCTTCTTCTTGGGTACCCTACACTTCTGTAATTGTTTCAAGAGTTGCTGGTTCTTGTGTGACAGCAACTTCCCCTGGATTTTCTTCAATAGCTACATCCATTGCTTCTAGAGACACTGGTTCTTGTGTGGCAGTGTCTTCCTTTTGGATACCCTGCACATCTGAAGTTATTATGGGAGTTGTTGGTTCTCATGTGGCAGCAACTTCCTCTGTATTTTCTTCAACAGCCACATCCATCAGTCCTAAGGACACTGGTTCTTGTGTAACAGTGTCTTCCTTTTGGGCATCCTACACATCTGAGTTGGTTATGAGAGTTGCTGTTTCTTGTGTAGTAGAAAATTCCTTTGTATTTTCCTCAACATTCACATCCATCAGTTCTAGAGACACTGGTTCTTGTGTAACAATGTCTTCTTTTTCCTTCTGCTGCTGAGACCGAATGTCTTCTTCAGTGTTCAGCTGCTCCTCAAGGATTTCAGTATCACCTGAGGACTATGTCTGGGCCTGTTCATCTTCACTCCACTGCATATCGGGGATGATATCCATTTTAGGGTTATCTTCTAGTTGCATTTCAGGAGTCCTTGCTGCAACCTCCAAGGATGTTGGTTCTTGTGTAGCAACATCCTGGCTTACTTCTTCATCCCCCTGTTGTTGCAGTTCTTCGTCTATAATTTCTGTATCATGGGAACATTCTAGGGTTATAGTGCAGAATTCTTTATCAAGCTCCAGAGTGTCCTCCATCCTAGGTTCTTTTCCCATTTGCTCGGCCATTTGTACAAGTACACTCAAGGATGCTGGTTCTTGTGTTACAGTACCCTGTTCAAGTTCATCAATGTCTTGCCTTTGTGGCTTCGCTTCTATAATCTCTACGTCATGGGAGCATTCTGGATTCAAGGTGCAATATTCATCCCCACCATCAGGCATGATTTTATCCCTTGGCTCATCTGTCCCAGAGTTGGTGGCAACTTCAGCAAGAATGTTTAAAGATGTTGGTTCTTGTGGGACAGCAACTTCTTTTTCTGCAACTTCCTCTATTGTAGGTGCAGACTGTTGTGTTGTACAGGCATGAATTACAATCTTGTGGCCTACTTCCTTAAATATTTCCCCACAGGTGGGACAGACCACTTGCTCTTCTTCCTTTCCAGGATCAGTGGAATTTGATCCTTCCAGTTGGTCCGCAGCCTCCACCAATGTGTACATTTTTCTTTCACCCTGTTTCCTGCAGGTTTCTTTCCAAGTTTCCAGATCCCTTCTAAGTGTTTGGACTTCCTCTTTCAATAGCATATTCTCGAAAAGAAGTCTTTCAATTTGGGGCTCTTCCTTGACTGGCCCTTGTGGGGCATCAACTGGCCTAGGTTGAAGAATAGGGAACTCAATCTATGCCTCTAAGGTTGCCCATCTTTTTCTTGTTGCCTCTGCTACTGCAGCTAATCTGGTTCTTTTCCTTCTTATTGGTGGGGTTATTTTAATTTCATCAAATGATCTCCTTCTTTTCTTTTGTGGTGCTGGGATGTCGTGTTTCACAGCTGAGGTAGAAGGAACATCCCTTGTTCTGGCGTTTTATTGCTCCTCAGGTTTTTCGTCCTCAATCAAAGTTCCTCCCCACTTAGGTGAGGATTCAATGGTTACCAGCTCGATATTTCCTTCTATTGCCATGGCTCTGTCACCTTCAGGTTCAAATGTCACAGCATTTAGTGCTCCTCCAATTTCACCTTATGCTTTCAGAGCTGCCTTGTTATTTGGGTTTTCCATAGGATTTTTATCTACATCCTCCCTCACTTGCTCTGTTTGTGCCCCTGGTTGCTCTTCTTCTGATCCAGTTTCCTCCCCCCCCCCAATGACTCTGGTCCTCTTGTTGTGGTTCATGTCCCCCCTACTGTGGATGAGCCTGTTCCTGTTCTATTGGGACACTAGGCAAGGGAGCAGATTCCTGAGCTCGAGCTGTGAATTGTTTCCAGGTTATATTATACTGAGCAAGGGTTCTCAAGATGATTAATTTGATAAGACCATGGTGGGTCAGTGAGGTGAATGGATGCTTAGCGGCTTGGACGAATCCCGCCATATGATGCAAATCATGAAGGAGATAATATGGAATATTCAACAAAGTCCTATGGTGGAGATGAGAAAGTAAAGGCAGTTCAGAATTATAAACAGTTTGGTACCTACCTTCACAAGTGATGTTTTTCTTGAGGAAGACAGCAACCTGGTCCCATGGCTGTGGCAATGAGTGTAGTGCTATCCCTCTTCTTGATGATTGAACCTACTCCCCCTCTATTAAAAAGGCTTTCAATGCTATAGTAGTGGGGACTCGACGTCCAAACCAAGCCCTTCCCACCTGAGGGATGGCAGTAACCTCAGAGATAATGGCCTCGGAGAATTCGATGCACAACCCCCAAACCTTTGAGTAAGTTTATGTAAGGTTTAGAGAAAATTGTAAGGCTACTTCATGATTGAATCCATCCAGACGTTCAAAAAATTATGTCCACCCAGCGGCTTGAAAGATGGCAAAAACCGCAGCATTTTTCTTGAGCTCCTGTGTATTTGAAGGTTCGTAATGAGCTGGAATCCCCATGGTCCTGGATTCATACTAAGGTTGTTGTTCCACAGATTACAGAGCCCGAGAATGGAGGTTACAGCGCACAGGATGCACGAATCACTGAGAGGAGATGTTAGGGAATGGGTAAATTTGGAAAGTTTAGCACACAAAAACATTCGAAATTTCATTCCGAATTGGGGAAGGTGGCGGTTATTAGTCTTTACGTCGCATAGGGGAAATAGTTAATTAGGCCATAATGGTGATACGAATAAAGGTACGACTGATATCATTAAATCATATCAATACTTAATCACGTGATAAATCAAATCCATACCTTGTGAGACTACGCGCTAGATATCCTTCGGAAAATGGTGGAACGTGCGGTTGCTGACATTGTGGAGGCAGAACTCGTGCACAGTCATTAATTTAATCAATATAACTGGGATACTGCCATAATTCTTTCCACCAGTGAAACACAAACCATCGCATCCACATGGTCAGAATTATGAAAAAGGCTGTCACCTTATGGACCAGTTCGCCGGCACGAGGAGGAATCAGAGCCATATCTAGCAGTTTGAATGGCGTAGAAAGCAATTTTCCAATACACAGGAGTTACCATCGTAGGTTTTGAAATAGAAACGTGGCCCTTACTACTGGAGACATCAGCCAAATATAGCAGATTTGCAGCTGTCAGAAAAAAATGTCACGGCCGCCGGAAAGGATGTCGCAACCGTCAGAGAAAGGTTCACGGCTGCTAGAAAAGATGTCGCAGCCGTCGGAAAAAGGTTCATGGCCGCCAGGAAAGATGTCGCAGCCATCGAAAAAAGGATTACGGCCATTGGAAAGAGGGTTATGGTCGCTGGAAAAAAAAAATTACGGCTGCCGGGAAAAATGTCGCAGTTGTCGGAAAAGGATCATGGCCGCCGGAAAAGATGTCGCAGCCGTCAGAAAAAGGATCACGGTTGCCAGAAAAGATGTCATAGCTATCGGAAAAAGGATCACAGGCACCGGAAAAAAATGTTGTAGCCGTCGGAAAACGGATTACGGCTGCCGGAAAAAGGGTTATGGCCGCTGGGGAAAAAAAATTTATGGCTGCTGGGAAAGATGTCGTAGCCATCGGAAAAAGGTTTAGGGCCGCCAGAAAGGATGTTGCAGCCGTCAAAAAATTTATTTAGGGAAAATAAAGTATGGTGCAGGAAGGCATAAGAAAATGACCCTTATTCGACAGGCCCAATCTGGTTGTACCCCTGGTCGCTTCCCTGCAATTTTTGAAAAAAAACAACAGCAACCGAGAAGATCAAATGCAAAAGGAAAAAAACAATATAATGAAATAGGAAGAAAAACAATTATTTATGTACAGTAATTCAAGCACGATTTACAGTTTAAGGATCGATAGAGGCATAGAGAAGTTCCTGCCCTGGTGCCAGCTAATAATCGGGGTCAGCAGCGATTTGCGAAATAAATGCATCTTTCGAAAGAGGCTTACAGTACAGTCGCAGCCTGTGACCATTAGCAAATAATGGTACACGGTTTTCATCAATGGCCACTAGGTGGACAGTGTCGTTGTCAAATACCCTGTCGACCAAGTATGGGCCTAACCACCTTGTGCATAATTTACCTTTAAAATCTCTTTTGAATCTGGAATCGTATAGTAATTCCCAGTCTCCCTCACAGAAGACCTTCTTTTTAATGAATCGGTCATGCCAATTGGCTCTCTGTTGCTGAATTAACACAGTTTGGTCTACTGCAGCTAATCTATTCTCATCCAGTTCATTCAAATGATTTAATCTTCTCTTCTGGGCTTCAGTTACATCCAGATTCACTTCGATGGCTGTCTTCAGGGTTTTGATTTCGAATTCAATTGGAAAGATGGCACTTTTTCCATACACTAAATCATAAGGAGAGAAACCTGTCGTGTTACGCCAAGTCGTGCGATATGCCCACAGTGCTTCTGGAAGCCTGTCAGCCCAATCCTTTCGATGGCTCTTAACTGTCTTGGTAAGGATAGCTTCAATAAATTTATTAGTGCTTTCAACCTGGCCATTGGCTTGGGGGTGGTAAGGTGAAGCCACTCTATGCTGAACATGATATTTCTGGAGCAGGGATTCAAATTGATGCAACATAAATTGCGGTCCCCCATCGGTAACTACTTCCTTAGGTACCCCAAAACGGGTAAATATTTCACTATATAGAAAATCAATCACAGCCTGATCGTTAGCCTTAGCCAAGGCTACAGCTTCTACCCACTTGTTCATATAATCAGTACAGACCAAAATGTAGGCTTTCTGCTTGGAATGAGGGCTGATAGGGATGACAAAGTCCAGAGCCCATCTGTCAAATGGTTCGACTACTGCTTGAGGTTGTAGAGGCATCTGACCTATTCGGTTGGGCTGGCCCATCCGTTGGCAGCTGTCACAAAACTGAACATACCTTTTAGCATCCCTGAAAAGAGTTGGCCAATAGTAGCCCACCCTCAGCGCTTTGTGCCCTGTTCTTCTATCTGCAAAGTGTCCCCCACAAGGTTCATCGCACCTTCAGTATATGAAAGATTTCATCTTCCCTTACACATCTTCTAACTTCAAGATCAGGTCCTGTGTAGAAGAGATGACCATTTACCCAACAATACCTGGCACTTTGCTGGATGATTTTTCTCTTTTCTCTTTTAGACATATGTGGCGGGAGATTTCCTGCAACCAAATAATTAGCGATGTCTGCATACCAGGGGAAATGAGCTGAAAGTGCGAATAGATGTTCATCTAGAAAAGAGTCCCCAATAGGAAAATTATCATCACTGTTAGTGAAACGAGATAAAAAATCAGCAACAACATTTTCTTTCCCAGGTTTATCTATAATGGTAATATCAAATTCCTGTAATAATAAGAGCCACCTAGTCACTCTGGCATTAATGACAGGTTTGTTCATTAAATATTTAATGGCAGAGTGGTCAGTGTGCACAAACGTAGGATACCTAGTAATGTAATGTCGAAATTTATTAATGGAGTAAACAATAGCGAAGAATTCTTTTTCAGTAATAGTATAATTAAGTTCACCAGGGGCTAAGTTTTTAATAACATAATAGATTGCATAAGGTACTTGACCATCTTGTTGTCCTAAAACTGCTCCAATGGCAATATCAGAGGCATCTGAAGAAATATGAAAGTGTAGGGTCCAATTAGGTCCTCTTTGTTAGTTTTTCAACATTTAAGCTAGCATTATGATCTTAGGATCTTTTCACTGAGAGAATAACAAGCACAGCAATAAAACATAAGCACATCACAAGAGACAAGAGACACAAAGAGTTTTCCTCGGGGAAACCATTAAGGAGAAAACCCTGCAACTTCCTTAGAGAAAGAATCAACACCAAAATAGTAAGAGATCTCCCCAAAACAGCAGTAGTCTTCTTCTTCTGTCTACTCCCAGTATTTCCTTCTTCACTAGTGCGCCACACTTGAGAGAGTGAATGATGTGTGTGATAAAAAGAGAGTCTCACTCTCTATTTATATTCTTCCGTTCACTTGAAGTGCATTTTCACACGTAGGCTCGACCTAACAATTACTTACCCGAGCCTACACCTTAATTAGTGTATAATAACTCGAGTGCCCTAAAACTGTGGGGACTTCAACAATGACTTGACATGACTTGTTTACATTATTAATCCTCCCGATCGGAACATAGGGGCATGACAACATGACTCAAATACATAATACAAACATCCCGGAATAAACATCGGGTTACAATATATAAGATACATAGAAGAATACATTCTGAAGTTACATATACATCAACACTCCCTTTTAACTAGGAAGGTATTCTTTCGACACAATTTTTAGCACTGGTCTTTTTCTCTGTATCAGCTGGATCATCTCATCTTCAAGTCATCTTCGTCTTCAAGTCATATTTGTCTTCAAGCCATCTTCATCTTCAAGTCATCTTCGGATCTATATCATCTCTCGATCTGGATCATCATCGAACATCATCATTGGATCTGGATCATCTCTCGATCTGGATCATCATCGAACATCATCACTGGATCTGGATCATCTCTCGATCTGGATCATCATCACTGGACTGAATCTAGATCATCACTCTATCTGGATCATTACTGCTAGATCATCATTACTGGATTTGGATCATCACTTGATCTGGATCAACACTGGTGCTATCTCGTGATTCTTCTCGTCATAGGAAGTTCTACAAATCCATCCCCTTTTCATGCTGGTTGTAGGCCTACCCTCATGTAGGTCTTCGCCCAGCACTTACATCTGACCTGCTCATTAGAAAGGCATGCCCAGCACTCACATCTGATCATGTAGTAAACTATAATCCCATCAGAAAGGCCCAGCACTCATATTCACCAGCATGATAGGACACACCTACTATCATCTGTGAAATGGCTCAGCACTTACATCTGACCTACTTGTCAAAAAGGCACAACCATCTAGGGGAACACATCCAACCACACTGATGGAAGACTCCCATCCAGACAGGAACACATCCTATCACAGTGATGAGAGATTTCAGTACTTACATCTGACCTACTCGTCAGAAGGGCACAACCATCCAGGGGAACACATCCAACCACACTGATGGAAGGGCTTGCACTCACATCTGATCCTACAAGAACACATCCCAGCAGTCATATCAGAATGGCCTCTAGTCCTCGACTGAGCTACCTGGTAACTGACCAGGTGCCTCCATTCTCCTAAAGAATGGCAGTTGCCCTTACATCTGACTTGCTCATCGGAATGGCCAACACTCACATCTGACATGGAAGGAACTAAATCCTTTAGCCATGAATAGAATGGTTCAGCCCTTACATCTGATCAAGTAGGAACACATCCCTCTATCATATCAGAATGGCTACTTAGTCCTACACTGAGTGTTCCTGGTAACTAACCAGGTGCCTCCATTCCTAGAATGGCAATTGCCCTTACATCTGTCCTACTCGACAGAATGGCCAGCACTCATATCTGACATGGAAGGGAGCAACCCTACCACCATGACAGAATGGCTCAGCCCTGACCATGGAAGGAACCAATCCTCTCACCATGTCAAAATGGCTATGGATCTCATCACTTTCTCTGGGAGGAAGTCTTGATCTGGAGAACACCAAGTCTCTCTCTGAAGTACTCGAACTTCAGCCTAGACAATGGCTTGATCAATACATCAGCTATCTGTTCCTCCGTCGCAACATACAGGATCTTCACTACTCCTCTCTGCACCATATCCCTGATATAGTGATACTTGATCTCGATATGCTTCGACTTGTCATGGAACACTAGATTCTTTGACAACTTCACGCAACTTTGGTTGTCACAATGTATACAAGTAGCATCCAACTGGAGATCAAATATATCAGACAGTAGCTTCCGCAGCCATACTACCTCACAACTAGCTGAACAAGCTGCGACATACTCTGCTTCAGCTGTACTCAGTTCCACACAAGATTGCTTCCTGCTAAACCAAGAGATCACACCTGATCCCATACTGAAGCAACATCCCGAAGTACTCTTCCTGTCGATGGCACTGCCTGCCCAATCTGAATCAACATAACCCTCCAGTTTAATCTTCTAATTTGCATCGTACTTGAGCCCATAATCAATTGTACCCTTCAGGTACCTCAAAATATGCTTTGCAGCAATCAAGTGAACACTTCTCGGATCTGTCAAGTACTGGCTCAAGGTCTTCATAGCAAAGCAAATATCTGGTCTCGTGTTCGTCAGGTACATCAATGACCCAATCATCTGACGATACATCCTAGCATCAACCGTCTTTGATGAAGCATCACTCAATAGCTTCATGTTCGATGCCATAGGTGTGGTCATGCAGTCCATCATCCTGAACCTATTCAGGATCTCTACTGCATACTTCGCTTGTCCACACCTCCATGCCTAGAAAATAGTGCATTGACACATAACAGGAGCATCACTGGTATTCCGCCTTCAACCTTGTAGCAAAGGTTGGAATCCACTTTACTCTCAGTAAAGCCTATAGTCATCAGTAATCTGCCCATCCTATCATACCATGTCGAACCTCAAGATATTCTGTAGTCACTCCCTCTGAAGCAAAGCATCATACTCCCTCTATCTTCTATGCTCTATGCACTGAAAACATTCTGTACTGGAGTGACAAGTAGCTTCCTATGCTACTAGTATTCTATGTATCCATCTAGTGTATAGACTTGCATCTTCAACCTTGTAGCGAAGGTTAATATCTTCATCAGGCTCATCATGTATGTGTTTCAACTCTTACTAGCTACAAATGTCTCTTCGTAGTCTAGGCCTTCCTTTCATGAGAAGCCTCATGCTACGAATCTTGCTTTGTATCTCACGATGTTTCCATCTACTGCATGATGGAATTATAAACTTCTCTTCAGGTCTCGATACTGTACCTTGACATCATTCTTCTTGAACTGGTCTTCCCTTTGTTCTTGGTGGCTGGAAGGTTCTGCATCAATGATGTCACTGCACTCGTCATATTATTCTTTGTCTTTGAACTGTCGTCACTTGTTCTTCGGAACAAGTCTTCATTCTTCTTTGCTTGTAGGCGATTATGTATGTGGTATTTCCTACAATTCAAATGCAATTGTATGGTTAGAAACATTTCATAAGGAATATTTATACTGGAAAACACTTATGCAGAAATATATGATCATGCAACTACTTTAGCCAATACAACATTCATCCATATCTCATTGAAACTTTCTAGATGCCTTCCATCTCTACCAGGACAACATTGGGATTGTGCACTAATCCAATATGTCAGCAAAGAGGTTTCATTCTAGATAAGTAGCAATGGAGAATTTGTATAGCACCATGAGCTACTTACCCATCACATGCATATTAGTAGTATACTGTCATTAATGCAAACATCCTATCATGCATGATACATCAACTGAATATAAACAAATGCATAACAAAACAATATCATGAAACGACAATTGAATACTTATCTTTATTTGTTTCGTGGGTAGACTGCTTCTTGAGCATTCAGCTTCATCGTCTTCTTCATTCATGATAGTATCGTTTCTTATCCAAATGCTAAGGTGGATAAAAAGTTCTTCAAGAGTTGAGATCTTCATATTCCTCATTGATTGAGGGATCTTCTTTGGATGGCGAGATCTTGATCTTCAATTGGTCCCATCTTCTCTTCTCTTCTTATGAGTCAAATGAAAGTGATCACTTCCTTCTGGAACACATTCCTTGAATGAATGAATTCCACGATCCCGGGAGGCCATTCAAGGTGGCCATCACCACTTCTGCATTCTTCACTTTTGCTTCAAGTTGTTCTTGATTTGAGAGACTCTTATGACTGCATGGTCTCTACATTCTAGATCTTCACATTCTTCAACTAGTTTCTTTAGGTCATATTCTGATTTTTGTTCTTCCCTTCAAATAGCTTGAAATTCTGGAAGACCTTCAACAACTTTGCTTGCAATAGGTAGTGCTCTGTAATGCACATGTGCAAGCCTTCTATGCCAAAGCTCATTTGGCACTACTATTTCATGGATCAAGGCTTGTTCTGGATGGCCCTTCAATTTGTTCAAGCCTCCTTCTTGTTCTCCAATCACTACCACATCATCGATAGTCTTTCCTTTTGGCCACATGATGACTTGACCATCTATGAATGCAACCTGTATTCCTTTTGTATTAATGCTGAAATGGAGAGAAGGTTCTTCTTGACTCCTAGAACAAACAATACTTCTTTCATTGTTAGAGACTTACCAGAGTCTAGCTTGTATGAAGATTCCCCACTACCTTTTATTAGATATTGGTAGTCATCTCCTAGTTTCACCTTGTGAGGTGATTCATGTTCTGAAAGTCTTACAAAGGATTCCTTGAATCCTGTCATATGTTTGGAAGCCCCACTGTCTATAAGCCAATAATCACTTCCATGAGTAATGTTACCTGTGAGAGCTGATATCAGAACATATTCATCCTCACTTGAAGAATCTTCACTTTCATATCTGGATCTCTTGCAGCATGAGCATGATGTCTTATTTGGCCTCGTCTCCCTCTGAAACTGGAACCTCTATACTCATGTAGGTGTCCAATCCATTTTCTTCAGAAAGATCAAATACTTCTATGCTTAGAAGTTTTCAACTTCACCAAGCTTATCATCAAGCTGTTGTGATAGATCATATTGAAATGAGAACCTCAAATGGAAATAACAAAGGATTAGATCTTACCGATTTGAGGTGTCCGTCCTTGTTCCAGAGCTGGCTGATATAGGGTTTGTCACAGAAACCCTAATTTTCAACACTTGGAATATTTCAGATCTGATTGGATAGAAATATATATCTCTTCAAATGGTCCTGTCCAATGTACTCCTTTTTTAAAAATAGTGGAGGGAAGCTCCCGGAACAGGAAGCCCTAATTTTCCAATTTCTTCTGCAGAAATGCCTGTTACTGTTTCTGTGATATATCTGAACTTACTACTCCTATGTGTCTGAAATATTTCACTGAGGTAACCTAGCATGTCCCTGATCTAACACCATAGGTTTCATCAGAATTGGTTTCACCATTTGGGATTTATGATCCTTTTTCCAAGGTGACATATTACAGGACTGTTCCAAATAGCGAAGTTGTATGGAATTCCATGTGTCACTGGTTCATCTTCTAAGTCTGATATTCATACCACCAACATTAAACTCCGTTCCCTTTCTGTAACATCTTCAGGAATTCCATTTGGACCTCTGTTACCAAAGATATTGCAATTCTTCCCAGGTGTCCTATTTATGGATGATTTCTGGAAGAGGCTGGAACCCTAACTTTGAGAGATCATATCTCCTGGAATATAGCGAATCTAAGGCTGAATTCTGGAAACAGTGTTCTTCAGGATCTTATATTCAGCCTATGAAATTTTTAGCTTCTAAGACTTCGTCAAACTTGGAATATTGCGACTGTACCAAAACTTATCAGTTTTAGTATTTAGGGTTTTTCAAGCTCGGGGTCAAACTAGGGTTTGACTTTCCTGAAGTTTCACCCAACCAAATTTCTTGATCCAAGTCTCTAAAATTCTATTTTGATGAGGAGAATAATCCTATGTTGGTCTCACTCAAAAATTCCTCTTCTGTAGAAAGCCCTAATTTCCACATCGAAGACTGAAAATGCTCAGAATCAAATTCCGTTTCGATAGAAAGATGCGCCCTAAGGAGGAGAGTTGTTCCACCTTACTTTTGCTGAAAATTTGTGGAGGAAGGTCCAAAAAATAGGAATCCCTAGTTCCCATATCTGTACAATGTCTTATTCTCAGGTTAGCTCTAATTCCATGTTAGTTTTTCAACATTTAAGCTAGCATTATGATCTTAGGATCTTTTCACTGAGAGAATAACAAGCACAGCAATAAAACATAAGCACATCACAAGAGACAAGAGACACAAAGAGTTTTCCTCGGGGAAACCATAAAGGAGAAAACCCCACAACTTCCTTAGAGAAAGAATCAGCACCAAAATAGTAATAGATCTCCCCAAAACAGCAGTAGTCTTCTTCTTCTGTCTAGTCCCAGTATTTCCTTCTTCACTAGTGCGCCACACTTGAGAGAGTGAATGATGTGTGTGATAAATAGAGAGTCTCACTCTCTATTTATATTCTTCCATTCACTTGAAGTGCATTTTCACATGTAGGCTCGACCTAACAATTACTTACCCGAGCCTACACCTTAATTAGTGTATAATAACTCGAGTGCCCCGAAACTGTGGGGACTTCAACAATGACTTGACATGAGTTGTTTACATTATTAATCCTCCCGATTGGAACATCGGGGCATGACAACATGACTCAAATACATAATAGAAACATCCCGGAATAAACATTGGGTTACAATATATAAGATACATAGAACAATACATTCTGAAGTTACATATACATCAACACTCTTAAGATAGGAGCTTTGGACAGCTTCTCCTTAAGCATATCAAACGTTGTCTGGCATGCTTCACTCCAAACAAACTATGCATCCTTCATTAACAAAGAAAATGAAGGGGAAGCAAGTTTGGAGAAATTTTCTATAAACCTTCAGTAATATCCAGCATGTCCCAGAAAACTTCGCACCTCTTTTTGAGTTGTAGGGGTAGGTATATTTTTTATTACCTTGATTTTTGAGGGGTCCACCTGAATGCCATTTACAGAGATGAAATGCACCAATACGACCCCTTCACTCATAATCATATGGCACTTTTCAGTGCTTAAAGAGAGTTGGGTCTGTTCACAGCGGGTTAGAACTTTCTTTAAATTTTCCATTGCTTCCTCAAAATCCTTTCCATAAGGAGTAAAATCGTCCATAAATACTTCCATACTATCATTAACTAACTCAGAGAATACGCCAATTATAGCTCTTTGAAATGTTGTTGGTGCATTACACAAACCAAAGGGAAGCACTCTGTAGGAAAACGTTCCCCATGGACAAGTGAAGGTGGTTTTATCCTGGTCCTCAGGAGCAATCTGAATTTGATTGTACTCGCTAAACCCATCTAGGAAGGAGAAGAACTTCTTCCCTGATAGGGTGCTGAGTACTTGGTCAATAAAGGGCAAAGGGAAGTGGTCCTTTTTTGTGGCTTTGTTCAGATCCCTATAGTCAACACAGACCCTCCATTTACCATTTTTCTTGGGTACAATTATGAGTGGGGAAACCCACTCGCTATCTGAAATAGGATATATAAATCCTGCTTCCAAGCTGAGTTTCTATATTTCTTCCTTCACTATGTCCCTTACATTGGGGTTCATTCGTCGTTGAGGCTGACACACAGGCCGAGAGTCACTTTTAATATAAATATGATGGGTGCACAGACTAGAGGGAATACCCCTCATGTCTGTATACTCCCAGGCGAATGCCCCCTTGTGTTCTTTCAAGAAACTGATCAGGTGCTTCTGTTTATCTAAGGAGAGATTAGGATTCATATTCAAGGTTTTTCTAGACTCTACCTCAATAGGAATACTTTTCAAGTTTTTCAATATCGGGATTATGTGTGTGTCACCAACTAGTGTTTCTTCCGTGAGATTTTCTTGTTCTTCCTTAACCAGGGTAATGTTCAGGATTTGATAAACTTCTTTATCGACTGAAGTGGGTTCACTAATGAAATTATTAATAGCATTGTCTTCTGTTTCATTTTTAAAATTTAAGGCCTTCCCTATAGTTAATAGTGGCTGAACATCCTCCTCTTCCTCTGGCTCTATCCAGAGAGAAGTTTCAGCCTCTAGACTTGGCGAGCTGGAGGATAAAGGGTGAGGTTTTTAGTCTTAGTGCCATCAAATATGGTCATGGACCCATATTGACAGCTGATGCAAGCATCAGTTGTGGCCAACCAAGGCCTCCCTAGGATTAATGGGTTTCCTCCCAGCTACGACTTTGGTTGTAACACCAAGAAGTCAGCAGGGTACTCCCATGAATCAACTGAGATGACAAGATCGTCCAGTATTCCTTTGGGTCTAATGGTGGATCTGTCCGCCAATTCTAAAATAATGGGGGTCAGCCTAAGATTAGTGAGCCCAATATTCTTTACAGTCTCAATTGTTATGACATTGATCGTTGCTCATAAATCTACTAGTACGTTGGGTATCTGTGTATGCCCTATCTGCACAGTGATAGTAGGATTTCCAGGGTCGTCATACTTAGTCACTGGGGTTTTTCCTGTTATCAATGTAGATAGATTCCCTATAACATGAACAGTGGGAGGATCTCTGGGTTCCCTTCCTAGTTTCTTGGTGCACAGGTCCCAAATGGTTCTAGCATAAATAGGTACATCTTGGAGAGCTTGAAGGAGGGGGATTTTAACATAAAGATTTATTAACTCTCCTAGGAGGTTAAACTGAGGTTGCCCCCCTTCCCTTGGTAGCATTAGTCTCTCGGGGTACGGTGGTTGCCTTATCAGCTGGGTAGGCTGCATATTGCCAGATTTATCATTTGGTGTTTCAGCCATCCCATCTAAGGGATGCTCAGCATCTTCAATAATAGGAATTGTATCGGACGGATGCTGTGGACTCATCCCTTCTTTATGCACAGAAGGTGGAGCATCTTCTGTAATTACGGGTTCTACTATTTTCCCTGATCATAAACGAATATCACTGCAAGGTACAGGGGAAAGAGAGTAGGTGGGCATGTTGACAGTCTCCAATTGATGGACTGTTTTATTATTCGGGGTAGGATTAGGTTGGGTAGGCAGCTGAGGTCGTATTGGTACATTAGGAACATAATTTTTCTGCAGCTGCAGCTGCGACTGCTGAGGTGGGCATTGAGGATATTGGGGGTATTGAGGAGAATATGGTGACTGTTGTGGTGGAGGTGGGTGAGGAAACTGGTTCCTGGGATGGAAATTCCTCCATCCAGGAGACCACGAGGTAGGTTGGTGTGGTGGCTATGTCTAGGGATTCCATGAGTTATAATTTTGCATTGCAGGTTGCGAAGGATTCCATTGAGCATAATTTGAAGGGAACTATGTATTCACATTTTGCATATTATTCCAATTGCTCATATTATTCAAAAATGGAAACGAGTCTGGGGGCATACCTTGATTTCGAGGCTGCCAAGGTTTCTTCTGTGGAATGAAATAGGCCGATTCCACCTCTAGAGTTGATGCCTGTAGAACAACCTTCACTTGGGGGAGTGAGGGACATTCTTTCATGTCGTGGTTCAGCTTGTACAGCTGACATACCTCTACTTTATCGAGTGGGAACTCCCTCAGAGGATGGTTCTTTCTACATTGGGGGCAGAACACACCTAGTGTGAGATCCTCCACTGCCTGTTTTTGTTTCACCTTCAGGACATCGATCTGCAAGGAGATAGAGCTCATCATTTCTGTTTTAAAATTTTCAAGGAGATTTCCTATCTATGCATGGGTGGCTCCTCCATTAGATGACTTCTGAGTTCTGTCGAAGACATCGCATTCTAGATTATCTCGTTTGTCCCGCCTATTGTTCCTGGAAGACCCCATGGAATACCTCTTACATAATTCCATGATCTTTCCAAAAGATTCCTTGGAGATATCTCCCTTTCCTAGCAAGTTTAACATATCTAAACAATCATCCCTGATCCCACAAAGCAGGATTATCTTGAGCACATCCAGCCCCATGTTCATCTTCCCAGCTCTTTGTACATTGTACAAAATCCTTTCCACAAAATCCTCCAGACTTTCGTCCTCCTTCTGCACCATTTTGAACAATTCCTCTCTTTTGTCCTTGATATTGCAATATTCCTGATATTTCTCCAGGAACACCTGTTTCATTCTATCCCAATTAGCGACAATTCCTCCTCCTAGGTTCATGAACCAGCGTAGTGCGTTGTCCTTCAGGGTGGCGGGGAAGAGTTTTAGCTTTTGTGTATTGGTGATGTAATCATAGCTGCGACAGAGGATATCAAATTCAAAAAGGAATTCGTCTGGATCTTCTGTCGCTCTTCCATCGAAGTGAGGCAACACCAATGGTTAGATATTTTTCATAGGGGCTATCCCCTCTGGCTGCTGAATTGGGAATTGCAGTGTAGCCACCATTCCTTTAGGCAGGGAGTGATTTTCATGATGATAGATTTCCCCCATTGCCTCTTCCTCATCGGACTCATCTCTGTTACTCATATCCTCTTCGTTTGTTCCTGCGTTCCTTTCCTCATTCCTTTCTTCATTCTTTTCCTCTTTCTTTTCCTCGTTCTTCCACTAATCAGTAATCCTTTTGTGGAACTGCGTCCACTCTTCTTCAGTTACAACCTTCTCGTAAATGTGGTAGATCGGGCCTCTTCCAGCAGGTCTAGTTGTAATAGCCGTGTCTTCTTATGCAGGGATATTTGAGGAAGTTGTGGCTACTAGTGTATTCTCCACCGTGGACCCTGATGGTGGCGCTCCAGAATTAGTAGGGTTTCTTCTGATAGGAGTCTCTTGATGGCGAGCCCTGGTGGATGAATCATTTATGTCAACAAGATCATCAATGAATGTCCTTCTGCCCAATGGTGGACCTCGACCATGACCCAAGTCACCTGCACTATTAGTATTTTGTGGGGTTTTGGGAGTTGAAAGATGATCACGCTTTACCCTTATCATATTAATGCAACCCAAATCATTACAGCAAAGAAAGTAGAAAAGACTTACTAGAAACAATTACAAGATGCAACTAATGATGGTGTTTAATTTTTATCCTTCCCTGGCAACGGCGCCAAAATGTCACGCACCCTATATGCAAGTAGATTACTATCAGCAGACAAAGTGTACAATATTTATTGTCAACCCGGGAAAGTCTTGTATTTCAAAGGATAAAATGCACAGTATATGCTTAAACACAAAACCACTGCAATTGAACACTACTATCCTCTGTCAACTATGCTCATCCCAAGAACCTGTGTAATCCCATTTATCCTCTAAGTACTACAATCTTAATTACTTTCTGCTATGCATTAAGGAAAGATTACAAGGATTCAAATTACAATTGCAAAAGAAAGGAAATCCTGTTCGCATCCATGAGTGATTAATTCACCTATTCAATCTGATTACTCTAGAAAGCCACAAGCATAAATTGAAGATTGATCTAGGAATCTAATTGCAAAACATTGAGTTTAGCTACTCTAAGAATTTGGAATGCAGGAATGAAATTCAACAATCACAACAGTAAAGACAAGCTACAAGAATTCATGGATCAACAACTAAAACCTCAGGATGAACAGAGCTATTTACAGCTACCACACGAATTGCATAAAATATAGTTACCTACTCACTCGACTATCACTCTGTATTACTTACAGATCTCAAAGAATTGCAATCACAATTACACTGTAAATCACACTCACTACAGCTGCGTACAAAAGGAATGGGATTAACAAGACATCACACAACCAATGAATTAAAAAGTCCTAATTTAACTCAACAATCTCTGTGGAAGGCGGGCCCAGCCTTCACACAGAGATGCTGGCTGAACAATGTACAACCTCTTAAATCAGAAGTAACTCCTTGTATTAAAAGATGAAATGATTACATAAATTGCTCCTCACAACTAATACAATGAATGAATTATATATTTAGCAACCCCCTGGGTTGAGACAACTCTCCATATTTATATCATGTGGATCATAACATCTGATCCTATTTTGGGGCAGCCATGAAGATCTCTGATCTTCAGGTACCCTAAATAACAGTAGTTGTTACAAACATGGCATGGTAAAGACATAGAAAGCATGGGAAAGCTGTTAATCGGCCCAAGAGTAGCGATATTTTGTGATCACAACTATACCCGAGCAGCAATATACTAAGGATTTCCAATTATGGTGCATTCTGTTACAGCTACCTTGTCACAGCTCTGTTGCATTAGAACCACGTGCCTTGGGTGATGATAGGAGGGATAAGGATCAACTTGAGCAGCGAATATCCCTCCTTTTGAGACTTGTTCAGCCCAATCTTCTTGTAGTCCACTTATCTCAAACTACCTTCATAAATCATAACATGTTAGCACAATTGAGAGATACACAACTTTAATTATCACAATCATAAGCATTAATAAGATAAAGCAATGACCAGTCATACCTTGGAAGTTTGAAGAATAAAGTGGGGATAACAAGTCTGATTGATGTGCTGAATGGGGTAGGATAGGGGAAGAAGAAGTGATTAAGGGTGGTTAAATGAGATCATTTATGGGCTCAACAGTTACTGCCAAATACTTTAAAATATTTGTCTGAGGCTAGTATTCCATACCACAATTCGTAGGGGGTCTTATCCTTATTCACTCTAAGTTTCCCTGTGTTAAGTATGTATACAACTGTGTATACAGCTTCTCTCCAAAATGAATCTGACAGTTTTGCTTCAATGAGCATAGTTCTGGCAACTTCTTGGACTGTTCTATTTTTCCTTTCAACAACCCCATTATGCTGATGATTTTTGAATCTAAAAATGGTCTCTTAATTCCATGACCTTCGTAGAACTCATTGAATCCATTTGAGGTAAATTCTCCCCCATTATCTGATCTAAGACACTTGATTTTCATACCTGACTATTTTCAGCCATTTCCTTGAAGATTTTAATTTTTTCAAAAGCTTTTGATTTTTCTTTGAGGAATTCCACTCATGTCATCCTTGTGTAATCATCAATGCGAAACATGAAATATTGATCCCCTTGCAATCTTTTAGTTCTAGTTGGTCCACAAAGGTCTGTGTGTATTATTTCCAAAGGGTGTGAGGTTATATGTTCTTTTATTTTAAACCTGGATATAGTTTTGTTCCCATGTTGACAATGTTTACATACTGAGTTTAGAGGAACTACAATTTTTTGTAAATCTCTTACATCTTTTTTGGGGCGCGCACCTTAACGATCCCTAATTTTGGTAACTCCGCGGTTTTTGTGGAAGTTGTAAGCAGAGTTATGACTCAAAATAGTCTTAGGGGTGTCGGGGTTGAATCAAAGTCCTATTTTTGTAATAAACCCATGGTTTAAGTCCAGGGTTTAGGGTTCGGGGTGCCCATGGTTTAAGCCCATGGTTTTGTAACAAGTGCACTATAAATAAGCACTCTTGTAAGATGAATTGATGCAAAGCTAATGCTTGTTTTGTAAGAAGGTTAAGTCCCAGCTGTGTGCATGGATGACCTCTGCAGCTGTGTGCGTAGAGGGTTTTGGGTGATAAAGGAAATCTGCAGCTGTGTGTGCAGAGGCCTGCAGCTGTGTGCGCAGCTTTAAGGACTTGAAGGGATCTGCAGCTGAGTGCACAGATCAGAACTGTGGTTTTTGTAAAGAGTTGAATAAAACACAGTTCTGTGGACATAACCCCTAAACTAGGGGTGAACCATGTTATATCGTGTGTTGTGGTTTTTGTTGTGTTGTTGTTATGTTCCTTTATGCATTGATAAATATATATCTGATAAGTAAGATCACTGCTAAATACTAACTTCGCTGGAATTCCCAGTAAAGGGTTAAGAAAGGCACTGTTTGTTTATCTAACCGCGAAGCTAAATAATTAACTATTAAAGCACTGCATTTTATGATTATAATTGTTAGAAGCTAAGGTACAGTAATATGCCTCTTCTGCTTGCAAAAACTTGATTCTGTGGCACCCCATAGCTGTTTTGGGTGAGACTGCAACCTGTTCGCAGGTTGTTGCCGAAAGGGCTAACACTGTGGGTCTCTTGTTGGTGCGAAGTTAATGGTATAAATCCCGGGTCTGCCCTATAGCCCAACAAATTGGTTCTGTTGCCAGTTGAACTCAGTATCTACTCAAGAGGGGTTTATGTCATACCTCAAGGGCTATGTTCTGGAGACCCTCTTGAAGGAAATCAGTGATTGGCTTGATGAGACTTATCTGAAATTTGCTGAGCAAGAGAACAAAGATCTGCGTCGTAGTGCAAACAAATTTTTACAAGGGTATGTTTTTTTTTATGTTTATGAAATTTTCTTTGGTAGTATCCACATAGAGTTGCACCAGTGGTTATCCAAGTTAACAGAGAGAAGGACGAACTTCCAAGAACGTCAGTTTCCTGATTGGACCCCGGCAATAATTAATCTACTGAAAAGGGTGAACAACGAGATATCCCGCGCTGTTGATTTCTAGACAACGTGAACCCTTGAAGCAGTTGTGACGAAGTTCACCATCGACATGAGTACTTTCTTTAGTGAAGCCGAGTGGCATTTTTTCAAAGGACCAAGGGGTAAATTTTTGAATTCATTTAGTTTGAGAATTAAAATGCTATTAGCTGAAAAAGGTATATTGCTCATTGAATCAAACTGTTAGATTTAGTATTACTAACCTATGTTTGCAAGTGAAAATACCTTTGACGAGCAAAGTGGTTTGCAGCGAAGTGGAAAAAGGTACAAGAGAGATTTTGGATCCTATTCCCAGGGTCAGCATACTGAGTATTCCCCTGTAAATCCCGTAGATTCAGAACCCAAAGAAACCCCTTCTATTGGAAACCCTCCGGTAACCCCACAACACAGACTTGTTATACCTGAGAACCCGTCGCAATCTGAAAGTAACCCTAGCTCAAGTATTCCTATTGCAGGTCAGTCTACCACAGTAAGTTCCCCCCCGCCTACTTCCCGTCCCCCTCCAACCCCCCCTAGATCCACTATGGACCACATGCATGATGATATTAAGCTCCCTGTTTTCAAAGGAACTGGATCAGAGGATCCAAAATAGTTCTGGATTTTATGTGAAGCAGTGTGGACTGCTAAGACCATTACGGATCAAGATACAAAAAGAGCGCAGTTGGTTACTTCTTTTAGAGACCGCACTCTGACATGGTTCATGAAGTTTTCCAGCACTCAGAACCATGCCTTGGCTAATATAAAAGCAGCAATGATAAAGGAATTTAAGAAGCCGAAATCAGAGTTGCAATGTATCATTGAATTGAAAGAGATTCAGCAGAGGCGCGGTGAATTAGTGTGGGACTTTGATCAAAGATTCAAAGTTCTGTTAAACCAATTCAGTTTCACCATTGGACCTGTGCAGCACAAGGAATGGTTCATTGCAGTGTTGCTACCACATATCAGAACTCCACTCATGCAACAGAAGGTTGCTGACCAGCAGGAGGCTCTCGAAATCATGATGAATCTTGAAACTGCTCCTGTCGAAGATAATTCTGGTATCACTCAAATCCAAGCGCAGTTGGCAGCGATGGCTCTAGAGCTTCGCGATATGAAGAGAGGAAAAATCGGTCGCAAAGAGGTTTGGTGTACACAATTCCGGATAGAAGGTCATGCCAAGGAACAATGTCCTGTGGTCATAAATTACTTGAATACTGGTGCGTCAAACCCGTTTAACCCACAAATCCTATATTGTGAGCTTTGCAAAACAACAGTTCAGCATCGACCTGAAGACTTCTACCTGCAACAAAGGTATGGGAAAGTACCTAAGAACCCCTATTGTAAATTATGTAAGTCTGTAGGACATAATGAAGATGAGTGTCATAGTTATGACCTCATGAGAGAACACACCTACGACACCTATTAGGTACAAAATGAGGGACAGAGCAATGATGGCTATGGTTACCGTGGTGGTGCATCAGGTAGAGGTGCTTTTGGAGGTCGTGGGCGAGGTGGTATGGCTGGAAGAGGAAGAGGCCAGGTTGTGTGTTACAACTGTAACCATGCCAGGAATCTAGCGAGAGACTGTCGAAACCCAACTATGACATGTCGGTATTGCCAAGCGGTAGATCATGTGATCGAGCAGTGCCCGTAGTTGATAGCGAAGATTCAAGAAAGAAACAGTGCCCCTACTTAGAATATTCAGATGATTTCCGTTGAGAAAAGACCCACCCCAGCCATTAAGGTTGTTACCAGGAGTGGAGCTACGATGGAAGCGCAAAACAAGGAGAAACAGCCTGCCAAAGCTTGGGTTCGAAAGGCCCCAAAAAAAATCCCAGCATTTGATATCGAAAGAGAAAAAGAGGCATTCATGGAAGCCAGGAGAAATTTTGCTGCTCCTAGCACATCAGTAGCACCTGCGCAACAACATCAACAGCAGTCGCAGCCGCAAGAAGCTTCGACAGACAAAGTAAGTACACTGTCCTCCTTTTTACAAAGTTGTCTAAAGCTCTTAAGAAATCAGAATGATTTAAGTGATTTGCAGAAAGTTATTGCTTCCTGCGAACCTCAGCAAAGTTCTGGTCAAGCAAAAGCTGTTAATAGAGTCAAGAGAACTGACAGGGAAATGAGATTGAATACTCAGATAGGAGAGTATGATATGACTGATGTTATCTTGGACCTAGGATCAGAGGTAAATGTCTTAACTAAGCAAACCTGGGACCAAATGGGAAAACTTACCCTTGATTGGTCCCCTATACAGTTGAGATTAGCCAATCAGCAGAAGATTGTTCCCCTAGGAAGACTCCCTAGTGTATCAGTAGATATTGACGGAGTCAGTACCTCAGCAGACTTTGAGGTAATTGAAATCATTGATGACAGCAACCCCTATCCAACACTACTAGGCATTGAATGGGCAATAGATAATGATGCAGTAATCAACCTGAAGAAGAGACAGATGACTTTCGAAGGGAAAGAACTAAGATTTATAGTCCCATTGGATCCTTCTCAAGGAGAGAGATACATAGAGCCAATAAGAGATGAAGACCAGGATGTTTTGGACCACATCTATAATATCACAGCTAAGGAAGAATATTATGTTGATCCTACTGCCGAAGGTATCATGGATTGGCAGTGTGACAGCTCCTACATGATGGATTCAGATGATGGGTTAGAAAACTGGCAGAACAGACTTTATGAGATGCATGGACATAGATGTGCCAGAATTACCAAGTCTCTCAGGTGGCTTGGATCACAGACACGAACCTTACCTATTCTTGATGGTTCGACAGACCTAGAACAATTTATTGTACAATTCTCAGAACAAGTACCAAACTCATAGCAAATGGAGACTCTGGATTTAGCATTCAGAGCCACAGCAGCCAGATGGTGGCATGGTCACAAAAAGTACATTCCTAGTTGGGAGGCTTGTTAGACGTTCCTTCTCCTGAGATTTATGGATCAGCCCCAAGAGGTGCAAAGCAGGTTTGATGGAATGACTAGCCCTCAGGAACATTTGGCATAATGCTACAAAGTGTGGCAGCATGTACCTCAGGAAGAATGGGTACATAAGTTTGTGCATACTTTGGAACCAATAGCAAAGAACTGGTACGCGGCGGCTGAGCTTCGCCAGGATACTGTATGTTGGAATTGTCTTGTTGATATTTTTGTGCTTACCTTTTCTACTAATGAAGTTTTTCCATCTTTATATGCAGCTATTAGGTTGGTCCATACTCAGGTATTTGATGATCAAGAAGTAGTAAAATACTGACCTGATTGGAAAGCATAAGAAGCTCATGCAGTCGAATATTATAACCTCGCAATTGACAAGGATGCTGATCCGCGCAATATTGATATTCCTGGGACAGAAGGACACTGCGACGTACACGAACCAGCAGTCGAAGCCCTTGAAGTGACTCAGCCCCTGAAGACGCGGACAGTCAACATTGGATCAGAAGACTAGCCTAAGTATGCTACCAGTGGAGATTATTGGGATGAGGAAATGGTAAGCAAAGCGACCCAACTTCTCCAGAAGTATCAAGACTTATGTCTGATGAAGTTCCTTGAAATAAAAGGAATCATTGAAGCTGTGGATGACATTTTGTTGTGGGTAGAATCTCGACTCCATGTCGCAGACGGTGTCCAGAGGTGTCGAATATCCTTATTAGGGCACAGCTAAAGCTACTGCTTGTGCCGAAGAAGGAAAGGTATGTCGAAACTTTAAAAACGACCATTAGAAGAAATCAAATTTGGCAGCACCGGTATGTTCTCTGTATTAACTTCCTGTATTAATGCGATCTTGGAAAATCTACCACCTTTTAGATGAGATCTCTGTCAGATTGGGTGCCATCAATGCATAGTTATGATAGATTTCGTGGATAGATTCTATAAGAAGACACCCACACCCACAGTGTTTGCATTCTACAATTTCTTGAGTTTTACACTTGCATCCATGTCAGCTGATAGCGAGATTCAGAAGTTAGTGAGAGAATTTGAACAGGAGGGTTTGCCGCACCTTTTCAGCCACCCACTTGCATCTGTAACCCGCGAAGAGACTCCCCTAGCACCGACCCAACCAATGCAAACATGCTCTACTAGAAAAAAATTTAAACCTGAAGTTCATTCGAAGCGGAACGAAGACAGACACTAGCAGTCAGGGAAGACACCAAAGGATCCCCAGATGAATCCATTCGGCTCAGCAGAGGTCCTATTTGAAGAAGATGAGAAAATTACACCACAGCATCCACCGTATCTTCTGCCAGTTCGACCAGGAGTCTAGCTCCCTCGGCGGACGAAGAAGTTCACATTACGCACCCCTTCGCTGCCACCGGGTGTGTAGTTGGTCGGGACAATGACAGGTAAAATAGACCGGCTCAAGTACACCGACCACGATACAAATGATCATGTAAAATTTCCACAGTTTGCACCTGGGACATACTTACACTTTGTCCGCTATCAGGAGAATAGCACGACATTATTAGAAGTAAAACAGTGGGCTGCTGGCTTGCACAAAGCTGGTTTGTTGAAGATGCTCGATGTGCCCCACTTCAGATGCAGCACACATGTAACCGTGGTGGTCAAACAATTACTAGCATTGGTACACGATGGGTACCTATGGATAGGAAACCAGAAAATCGCTATCAATGGAGAACTCATTCACCAGATTACGGGCCTGCTGAAGGAAGGACCTGACCCTAGCATTGATTTTTTGGGAAAGCATGAATATATGAAGCTAGCTCATACCATGAAGGAATTCTTTGGGCTGAAGAAAGGGAAGTGAGGGTATCAAACCTCAACCATTCAGCATCACAACATCCGCTTCGCTGCTGAACTCTTAGCCTACAAATTGATGAGGAAGTGCAGACCATATGAAGTGCCTGCCCCAATTGTAAGTATTGCTGCGAACTGTGCGGAAGGATACATTTACAACTGGGCAGCATACATCACTAAGGAATTTCTTGAAGATGCCCGCGACGCGCAGGAAAAATGTAGACCCTTTCACTATTCATGGCTGATCGTACTTATTACCTTGATCGGGTGGAAAGAGCCCAACGAGGTGCAGTTTATTGATGTACCTCCAAGCATGTCAAGTGCATCGAAGTATGCATCACTCTGGGTGTCATAGGACAAAGCATCCCAGCAGATGACGAACACTATGTTCACCTTTTATGCCATGAGTATCTCATATGAGATTGTCAAGACCCCGCGGCTCAATAATGAGCTATTATCTCAATATGAGGGAGTGGCCAATTTCAAGGCCGACATGCACAATGTATTTATCCAGGCCCTCGTAGATCAGAAGAAGGCATGCTGGAAGTTGCCATATGTGGTGACCAAAGATGACATCCTCGTGGTAATTCAATAGTGGCCGACTGAATGGCTAAAGGACGAAGGAACAAAGCCCAACACCCCAATCCCTCCGGTCACCAATGTGGGCGTTGGTCCTAGTCAGACGCAGTAGAAAGATCTCCCAGAGGACAGCGAAGAGCAAACTGAGTCGCAGCAGAGTGAAACTGACCAGGGTGGAGATGGCAGAGATGAAGGAGAAGAAGAGGAGGAATCGGTCAAAACTATCTCAGACCCTAATCGACCAGTTAAGCACAAGACACCAGAGGCCAAAGAAGTGACCAAAATTTAGTCCCGCAAGAAAACGAAAGCGTCGAAAGACAAGAATATCGATGAAGAGCCTACCCTGACCAGTGAAGAGCTTTATCAAGCTCTGTCGAAATCCACAGAAGTTCTCACCAAGAAATGGTCAGAGTTTGCAGACACGGATCTTGATGCCATCACCAGTGTAATAAAGCAAATCTCAAAGCTGAAGCAGTTAGCAGAAAAATCAGCGACCGACGCTGCAGCAAGTAGTGCCCCAGTACCTGCGCAGCCAGACACAAGACAATGGCCGGTTAGAGAACACCAAGGACAAGTCTCAAGTGTCGTGCTCATCATAACCGATGCAGCATCTCGCACGGAGATGAGCATGATAGTTGGAATAGATTACACTAAGATGTCCATGATGGAATTACATATCTGTCAGTCAGCCATCGCGAAGGAAATCCAAGTCTGAGACCACCACTCAAAAATACTGTTGGAAAATACCAGGAAGTAGAACGATAGCCTTGCAGCACAGTTGGAGGAAGCGGAGCAGAGAAAGAGTGATGCAGAACATAAGCAGGTCACATTGGCACAAGTATTGGAGGAGGCATGTCGAAGTCTTCCTGACTTTGACATCCAGAATGAGGAAGAACCAGAGCAAAGAATCACCAAACTAAAAGACTACGCACAGCAGTCTCGCAGTGAAATAGAGAAGCTCAAAGCAGAACATGAGGCTCAAATTTTGGAGCTTCAACTCCGCATCACCCCGGAGAGCCCACCAGAGGTCAGGGAGCAACGCTGAGCAGACATTCAAGCCTCTGCAGCAAAAATCTCGGATACTGTGAGCAGCGTAGCAAAGTTGCTAGAAGATAGTGTTGAAGCCTAGACCACCTTGCAGGAACATCCAGAAGTCGGACAGTTGCAAGAAACCATCAGGCAGCGACAGATAGAGTTGGATACAGTAAAATCCGAAATTAAGACTCTACCGTCGATGGAGAAAATGCTCAAGGTAAATCGAAGTAATGAACTCCAACAAGAAATTGAGTTGTGCAGAGAAAAAGCAACAGAAGTGGAAAATTCTATGCAGCCACTTATCAGCGAAGCTTTCGAGTTGAGTACTACTGTGGACACCCAACTCAAAGTTCTGAAGGAATATGCTGCATTTGCACAGACAAAGGCCAGCGAAGCATCAGTCACGGTATTGCAGGATTTGGACGAAAAAGAGCAAGCCACCGACAATATCATGCGTGGCCTTAATAAGCAGTTCACTATCTTCGCTGACAAAGTTCACCTACCAGAAGAGCAGCAGAGTGTCCCAAGACGGGCCACTAGTGAGTCTTAGGGGCCTATTGGGGCACGCACCTTAACGGTCCCTAATTTTGGTAACTCCACGGTTTTTGTGGAAGTTGTAAGTGGAGTTATGACTCAAAATAGTCTTAGGGGTGTCGAGGTTGAGTCAAAGTCCTCTTTTTATAATAAACCCATGGTTTAAGTCTGAGGTTTAGGGTTCGGCGTGCCCATGGTTTAAGCCCATGGTTTTGTAATAAGTGCACTATAAATAAGCACTCTTGTAAAGAAGTCATTTTAGGATTTTGATGTAAGATGAATTGATGCGAAGCTAATGATTGTTTTGTAAGAAGATTAAGTCCCAGCTATGTGCATGGACGACCTCTGTAGCTGTGTGCACAGAGGATTTTGGGTGATAAAGGAAATCTACAGCTGTGTGCATAGAGGCCTGCAGTTGTGTGCATGACTTTAAGGACTTGAAGGGATCTCCAGCTGAGTGCGCAGATCAAAACTATGGTTTTTGTAAAGAGTTGAATAAAACACAGTTCTGTGGACGTAACCCCTAAACTGGGGGTGAACCACGTTATATCGTGTGTTGTGGGTTTTGTTGTGTTGTTGTTATGTTCCTTTATGCATTGATAAATATATATATGATAAGTAAGATCGCTGCTAAATACTAACTTCGCTGGAATTCCCAGTAAAGGGTTAAGCAAGGCACTGTTTGTTTATCTAACCACGAAGCTAAATAAGTAACTATTAAATCTCTACATTTTATGATTATAATTGTTAGAAGCTAAGGTATAGTAATATCCCTCTTCTGCTTGCGAAAACCTGATTCTGTGGCACCCCATAGCTGTTTCAGGTGAGACTGCAACCTGTTCGCAGGTTGTTGCCGAAAGGGCCAACACTGTGGGTCTTTTGTTGGTGCAAAGTTAATGGTATAAATCCTGGGTCTTCCCTATAGCCCAACAATCTTCCTTTGTGCTTATTTTGGCAATATTGTCAAAACTTAAATGTGCTAACCTTCTGTGCCATAAAAAACTTTCATCTACCATACTTAAGTAGCTTTGGTTTTCATTTTCCAAGATGTATACATTGTTTTTATTTCTCATAGTAATGCCAACGACCTTTAATGATTTCTTATTCTTGATTTCACATTTTTCTGAGTCAAAGATACAAACGTGTCCTTAGTCGCATGTTTGGCTTACACTGAGGAGATTAGGTTTGAGGTTTTCAACTAGCAAAATATTTTTTTGCTTTGATCTTGCTATTGACAATAGTTGTTCCTTTGCCGATTATTTTGGAGGACATACTATCTCCAAAAGTGACTTTTCCCTTATTATATTTTAGTGTTATGAATTTTCTTTGGTCACTAGTCATATGTTTTGAACAACCACTATCCAAGTGCCATAAGTTTTGGTTTTTGGTTGCACATAAAGAAATCATGGAACTTTTATTTTCTTCCTTTTCTCTCCAATACTTCTTTTGTTTGGTGTTCTGAGGTTTAATTGCAACCGTATTCCTTGTATGAGTCTTAAGCTTACAATCTATTGTCATATGTCCATGGTTATTACATTTATAACATTCTATGTCATATTTTTGAAGTAATTTAAAAGGATTCTCATTTCCCTTCGACTTATTACTTTACGACTCCTTCTTGTATTCAGAAACGTTTCTTTTAGTTCTCTAATTTAAGGGTTTATGACCAAAATTATTACAAGCAAAGCAGTGACCTAAAAATATCTGTAGATATCTATTTGGTCTCTTGGCTGCTAGATTATTTCTATTTTTATCTTGATAAATTAATCCATCTTTCTTGCTTCTTTCCTTTTTAGCTACAACACCCTATTCTCCAGCTACGACTGGAAGGAGGCTTCGACCCCCTGCAGACCTGTGCCTACCCAAGCAGCACCCTGCCATCCTAGACTGATGTTCTTAGTCTTTTAGAATAGTTGAAAAACTATCCACTTTGGACTCTATCAGACTTACTAATAGAGACACTTAACCATTAGAGGAAATTTGGGGTCTAAAATGGGCCTTATAAGAAAACATGCCAAAATAAGTTTTTGTGAGTTGGAATTCAAGAACCAATAGAATTTCAATAAAATAAGTCAACCATAATGGTTGAATTGACATATTTGTCATTAAAAAAAACTACTTTTTTTGTTCGTATTTTCAACATATCGCATTGTGTTTTTACTCAAATTTCGATCGGGAGAGCTCGTTGGATGTGGAATTTGATTCCACATCCAACAAGTACCCACACTGCATACTTTTGATGGACCCCGCTACCCCAAAAACAAGAAATACCTGAAAAAATGTGATGATGACATCATCATCACGTTTTTTCAGGTATTTCTTGTTTTTGGGGTAGCGGGGTCCGTCAAAAGTATGTAGTGTGGGTACTCGTTCGATGCGGAATCAAATTCTGCATCCAACGAGCTCTCCCAATCAAAATTTGAGTAAAAACACAGGGAGATATGTCGAAAATACGAACACAAAAAGTAGTTTTTTTCTTTCTTCCTCCAAAATTAATCAATATTATTTTATTATTTTAACTATTATTTTATAATTTTAACTATTATTTTATTATTTTCCTTAGGAGGCCCATTTTAGACCCCAAAATTCCTCTAATGTCTTTACAGATTTATTCAATAAATCCTTTTACCTATTTCTTTTCAACGCATCTCTCCATAGCTGCGCTCTTTCATTTTGGATTGTGATTGTTCACTTACAGACACAACCAATCATCATCCAACCGTTCAACCGTTGCATCATTTCAGTGAAGCTATCGTTTCATTTCTTCCCACAGCTCAGAATTCATTTATGCATCCATGTTCATCATTTTCTCGTGTTTCCATAATCTTCTTCACCAAATACAATCTAGACAGTTGATATTCTTTACAAATTTCTTTTTTAAATTGTATTTCCGTACCAATATTTTGTTTCAGCGATTTCCCACCGTTTATTTTCATCAGGATTTTCCTTTAAGCGTCGATCTCTAGTTTTCGGGATGCGGGATGTAGGATATAACATTCGTATCTCGACTCTCTGCCTTTGTCTTTCCACACTCTGAAATGTGAGAGTATATTTCCCTTCGTTGATCTTTATCGAGAATCACCATGAGCGTAGATCTCCAAATTACGGGATGCGGGATGCAGGATGTAACATTTCCTCAAATCATATCTCAACTTCTTGCAAGATCCTTTCCACAAGATCGTTTCCACAAGCTCTTTTCTGCATGCTTCCTTCTGTACCATTGATCTCTTGTAGAGTCTTTTCTAACCTTCGATCCTCCAGATTGCGGGTTGTGGGTTGCGGGTTCATAAAATATTTAAAGGTTACTTCCGTAATTTCCTTTTCGCATTTTTCTTCTTCACCGTTGATCTCTTGCGGAGTCTTTCCTAACCTTCGATCTTCCAGATTGCGGGTTGCGGGTTCATAAAATATTTAACCATTACTTCTGCAATTGCCTTTCCACATTTTTCTTCTACAACGTCGATCTCTTTTAGCGGAACTAATCTCAGCTGTTCAATCTTGATATTTTGCAGAACTTTTGATTTTCCACCTAGCTATTGGAATTAACCCTTAACTATCAGATCCAGTGTAAGAATAATATAAGTCGTCCGATCTTGATTGTTGCGGAACTTCTTCCTTCCGCCTTTCTTTCGTGGAGCTGATCCTCAGCCATTGGGTCTAGGGTGGGACTAACCTTTATCATCCAATATTAGTCCTTCGCAGAAATTTATCACTTCGAACGTGTTTAACCTCTGCGTTAGTTCATTCAACAAAAACATTGTGAGCCATTGATTTACTTGGATGATCGATCTCAGTTGTTCAACTTGCTACACGGTTATTCATTTGGTATTCAACATGTAACCTGTAATAGGGTTATTCCTTTGTTACATTAGTTATTCCTTTATTGCTTGAATTAATAGTTTTGACATCAATGACAACCATTTTACTCAACAAACTGTACTCTTACACTCTCTGCACTTGTCTATGCATTCACTTATCTGATCGCATCTATTACATTCAATTCTTCTTATAACACTCAACAAACCTGTCAGATCTGAATAGCTTCGATCTAGACACTTAATAAAAGAAATCCTGTCAACAAAGATTTATCCTTGAATAATTCCTTCCAGGGTTCAAGGAGAATAATGGAAAACTACCACTTATTACAAAATAAAACTAATCATATCCATCTAACAACGAACCTTATCCATATAGAAGTGATTACATAGCATGTTGACTCATCAGTCAATGAAATATGAGTTGGATGCTCCTGCATCATACTTCTGGGGAAGAAAAGAATTCTTCAATAAGTCTTCAGGGTGTACATTGTATTTGGAAATTTCTTGATCTTTCATCCAGGATACATGTTCAGTAGGCTAATTCTTCCATTTGGATAAGTACTGAAAGAAGGTTTTGTTCCTGGTCTTCCTTAGAATTCTTTTGTCAATGATGGATTCAATCTGAGGTTGTTCTTTTTATGTAATTTGTCCTTGCCAATCTATAGCTGAACCATCTCCATATAAAGTTATACCATATTCCTGGATACCTTCATCTCTAAAAGGATACAAATACGAAACATTAAAAATTGGTGAAATTTGAAGGTCGAAAGGAAGCTCAGTCTCATAAGCATTTGCCGAAAACTTCCTTAAAACTTTACAAGGTCCAATCTTTTTAATATTCAATTTATTATAAGATCCTTTATGGAACCTTTCCTTTCTAAGGTAGGCCATCACTAAATCTCCAACCTGAAAGTTTACTTCCATTCTCTTCAAATCTTCCCTCTATTTATATTTTCTGCACTTTCCTGTAATATCTTCTTGATATTCTCCTATAGCTCATGTATGTTAATTACAAAGTCTTCACCCTTTGCACTTATTCTTTCCTTTTTTCCTTAATCTCCAAGTTCATATATACCTCTCGGATGCATCCCAAAGACAATTTGAAAAGGACTCGTGCCTTTACTTTGGTTGGGTGAATCATTGTATGCAAACTCAGCTTGAGAAAGAGCCAAGTCCCACTGTTTTGGATGTTTAGACACGAGACTCCTTAGTATGTTCCCCAAGATCCTATTTACCAATTCAGTTTGGACATCAATTTGAGGATGATAAGTAGAACTAAAAATGAGATTAGTCCCCAATTTATTCCATAGAGTTCTCCAGAAATGACCAACAAACTTTGTATCTCTGTTAGACACAATACTCAAAGTAAACCCATGCAATTTTACAATTTCAAAAAAGAATAGGTTAGCAATATTGGTTGCATCATTAGTATTTTTACATGCAATAAAATGAGCCATTTTGGAAAATCTATCTACCACAACATAAATTGAATCATGACCTCTCTGAGTTCTAGGTAAACCTAAAACAAAATCCATGTTTATGGAATCCCAAGTACTAGCTGGAATAGGCAAGGGTTGATACAATCTTGTGTTCTGACTTATTCCCTTTACATGTTGACAGATTCTGCATCTTTCAACAAATTTCTTCACATCATGTTGCATCTTTGGCCAAAAATAAAAATTACTCACCATAGTAAAAGTCTTGTCTTTTCCAAAATGTCTCGATAGACCTCCACTATTCTTTTCTTGAATTAAATTATCTCTCATTGAACACCTTGGAATACACAATTTACTATCCTTGAATAGCAAACCTTCCTACAACATATAATTCAACCACTGGCTTATGTATTGGATAACTGGATTTTCACAGGCAGCATATATATCCTTGAAATCTAAATCTTCCTTATACATATCAATCAATTTTTCAAATCCCAAAGTACTAACCTTAACTTCTTGTAATATCATATTTATTCTGCTCAAAGAATCAACAACTTTATTAAACTTACCACTTGTATGTTTGATAACAAAGGTAAAGTTCTACAAATATTTTATCCATTTAACATGTCTCTAGTTTAATTTAGGATGACTGTTTATGAACTGCAAAGCATGATTGTCAGAATACAATGTAATGTCCCCTTTTTGGATTTTTTTTAAATGACCAATTATTTCACGTTTTCCCCAATTTTGACCTTAACTAGTTTTGATGTCTAGACCTCCAAATTGACCCAAATGCTTCCAAATTTTCTATGAAGGTACATGACTGATAATATAACTTAAATATTATGTTCATGTATATTTTGTGACCTCCCAAATACTTCTGCAAACTTTTTTAATGTTCTGTTCAAAGTAGGAGTCTTTACTAGCAAATTGGGGTTCCAATTCCCCCTGGGTAATTGCCGGAAATGGCTTCACAAATGATCTCAAATTCAATTGAATTTCTGAATAGAGGTTGCGTATGTGTAAGGAACATTTTAAAAATCTCATATGCATCATGGTTCATTTTATATAGGCTTTTATGACTCTTTCCAAAACAACTCCCAAGTCACAATTTCGACCCTTGGGGAAAATACACCAAATCTTCTCCCAATGCAATAAAAATGAGTAAAATGGCTTCTAATGATTAAGTACTGAAAATGATACTTGAATTACACATTAATTTAAGTCCAGACATCATACATTTATCAGAGATGCATTCCTCCATTCGAAATAATAAGCATTACCATGGCATATATCAAAATAGAGTGGAAATGGTCATTGTTTGCTCATCAAAGGTCATTTTGGCATACAAATATTGGGAATTTCAAATTTAAACTTTATAATAATGAATAAAATAGAATATTTAACTGATTACAATAATAAATGGACAATTAAAGGCTCTCCCAATTCGAAATCATCAGCATTGCAATGGTTCACAACAAGATAGTGGGGAAATGACACTATTTCTTCATTGTTCAACATTTTTACATGAATTATTTTGGGGTACTTCAAACTGAGAGTATTATGAATGTGAAATACATATCATATACATCATAACATAATATAATTGGCATTATAATCTTCCGCAAATAGATCAATAGCTCACCCAAAGCGTAATCCCTCCATTTGCATGAATATGGTGTGAAAACTAGAAATAGTTGAGAGAGAGTGCTGCAATAGAAGAATACACATGATTTCATGTATCTTACACCTACAAATAAGACTCCATGAAATACCTGAGTGGAATTTCCAAACACCAACTAGGATGGGAATCTTTCACCCTCGAAATTGGCTTAAGCAAGAAAACTAGTCATCCACGTGTCATCCACTAGCTCTCACAATTCACAAATGAGAAAAATCTTATTCTCATGGATGATCCCTATATTTTATAAAAATTATTAGTATTCTAAGGTTCCAAACCCATCCATAAACCAAATCCAAGTCAAATTGGTGTGGTTGCTCATGCTATGCCATGTGGCCTCTCTCTCCATCTTCCCTCTTCTCCCAAATTTGAGTAGGAGCCTCTTGGCCTTCTCCAACTCCCAAATTCGACCTCTAAGATGCTCTGTTTAGTCTTGACATTTCATTATGTAAGAATTCAGATCTTACTTGTGTCATAACTATCATAGAATCTCCGTCATTGGTGTCATAGATGTCATAAATGTAAGGGGAATCTAGCCAAGTGTCCATGGAACTCCCATTTGGCTCTTCCTCTCCCATGTAAGTTACAATTCATCCCAAATTCAACCTATGTAGTATATGTACAATTATATTAACCTCATAATCCATACCAAAACAATAGGCTTCCCATAGATTCGAAATTACAAGAGGAGGATGCCATTTAACATAGGAATTCTAGCTTGAGTGGGCCCCATAGTCTCCATGTGTCTCCATTCTCCAGAGCCATTTCATTTTTCTATTGTATTTATTTAATAAGCTACATTATTAAATATTTATCCTCTTCTAATTTTTAAACATCATTTATTATCCCCCTTATTCCAAATCTCAAAGCTTCCACCCCCAAGCTAGGAAACTAGTGATTTTCCACCTTGGCAATTATTTGAATTTTAGCATCCCTTTGACAACTTTCATGAATATGGAAAATGTGATTTGGCCATTGTGACCCCATGTAAAATTTGGGACATTAAAAATCCTCCCTTCCTAATATTGCTTGTCCTCAAGCAATTTCAAACATGGTTGTTGAAGAACCTGCTTTCTGTACGATTCTTTGAAGTTGCCACTGAGCTACCCACCTTGAGTCTTTGAGATTTCATGAAGATTTCAGAGAGGAACCACCATACTTTCTGCTGCACTACTCTTATTAACATCACCTTATTAAATTGGGAATCCATATCCCATACTTCTTGTTTCCCAAAGAATTTGATATCAATGGGACTAAAAACTATCCCAGGGTCCCATTGCTTGCATTACACTCCAACAATTAAGAGTGCTCTCCAACCCATACCATTTGGAAAGAGAATTCCTAGATCCCATTTTCTTGTATGCATTCTTCCAAACATCATGATTGCATAATATATATCATCAAAGTATATAACAACATAATAAGAATGTACATCAAGGAGGTGCCTCACCAAGAAATCATGAAAGTGCTTATACCTCCTAGTGAGTAGACTACCATTTTCCAAGTGCATACATGCTTCAAGTGACCAATCAAATATGCTACAATGACATAGGTGAGGATCCCATGTCCTATAATGTTGCTCCCAAAGAATGTAATATGCATCAAAATAATAATCAGCCATTTTTTCTTCCATCCAAGAAGTGAATGAAGAACCTCCACCAAAATATGAACCAAATAAAGAGAAAATAAAACACGAAGACTTCAAGTGTCTCAAAGAAGTCTCATCAATAAACCCATGAATATGTATATAATCATGAAATAATAGAGGATTTTGGTGTCAATAATAATTTTCCTCAATCATATCCCTCTTCACCCAAGTGTTGGATGAAGTTCCTCCAACATCAAATGAACCAAGTGTTGAGCAAGAAAAACCATGAGTCTTCAAGTGACTCAAATGAACATCATAGGTGCACCCATGTAGATGTGTATACTCATAATGTAAAAAAGGATGATGCTGCAAATGTAAATAAGATTGTTCTCTAATAATTCCACCATCAAAAGGAGAAATAGAATTTCCATGCTCTTCATGTGGCACCATCAAAAAGAAACCTTTCACCCATACTTCATTAGGATGACTGCTACAAAATTTAGAAGTGTAGGATGTAGGAGAAAGAACCAACTCACCCAAATGATCAGTAAGTGAAATTTTTTCATAATGTGAAGTATCCATAGGGGTAGGATTATTCGACTCCCTAGAAAATGCAAAAAAATCCTCAGGGGTTGGTTCCAAGGTGGTGGAATTATGCACTTCTTAAAAATTTGTGTAACCATTTTCAAGATGCAACTAAGGTTCCTCTTCCATGATTACTAGTGATTGGATCTCATCATTATATTCCTCAAGCACATTAAGAACCTGCAATTTTTCATGTTTCTCGTGATCCATCATGTCATGAGAATCCTCCAAGCAATCTACCTTATGAAAATCTAAAACATCAGAGGAAAAACAAGTGTCTTGCAAATTTTCAAGAAGTTGCTCATTTTGAATTGTGAGCTTATCAATAACTTCATTATTCTTCAAGTAGGATTCATGTAACCATTCAATAAGCTCAATGACATTTTTTCTATCAAAAATCAAAGACATGAAATTACCTTTGATGTTGCACATTGCTCTTTGGATCTTCTCCATGTATTCAAGGATGGATCCTCCAAGGAAGTAGATCTCCAACAAGAATTTGATACCAATGCTTGAGTATCATGGAGTATGCTAAGGGCCTCTTGGATCTTCTTTTCATTCATCTTTAAGGACCCTTCAAGAAAATGAGGCTCTTGCAAATGAACCTCCTCATATTCTTCCTTCTTGCTTGGACCAACTTCATGAAGCTCAAGTGGTGATGGGGAAGTTGATATTGTTTCTAATTCAACTGCTACAAGGTATTCATTTTCATGTTTAATGGAATTTTGGCTTGCAGCAACATTTTGAAATCTAATCTCTATGTCACCAACATAGAGTTGTGAGCACCCATAAGTAGGTACTCCTTCGTAGTTCAAGCATCCATCAGTAGATGCTCTTTGTTTCATTTCTAAGGTAGCATGTTTCTCAAAATTATCTTCATTATTTTCAATAAAAACTTCTTCATACTCATGTGACGTCTCTTCATATTCTTCAGAGTCACTTGGGAGTGAATTTCGATCATCTTCATGTACTACTTCTTCTACTCCACCTATTTCAGAACTAGGTGGTTCATGGGTCTCCTCCTTTTGCTCCTTCAATAAAATTGATGCTCACCCAAAGAGATAATATAATTGGCATTATAATATTCCCCAAAGAGATCTATAGCTCACCCAAAGCACAATCCCTCCATTTACATGAATATGGTGTGAAAACTGGAAATAGTTGAGAGAGAGTGCTAAAATAGAAGAATCCACATGATTTCCTATATATTACACTTGCAAATAAGACTCCATTAAAGCTCCATGAAATACCTGAGTGGCATTTCCAAACACCAACTAGGATGGAAATCTTTCACCCTTGAAATTGGCTTAAGTAAGAAAACTAGTTATCCACTAGCTCTCACAATTCACAAATGAGAAAAAGCTTCTTGTCATGGATTATCCCTATATTTTATAAAGATTATTAGTATTCTAAGGTTCCAAATCCATCCATAAACCAAATCCAAGTTGAATTGGTGTGGTTGCTCATGCTATGCCATGTGGCCTCTCTCTCCACCTTCCCTTTGCTCACAAATTTGAGTAGGAGCCTCTTGGCCTTCTCCAACTCCTGAATTCAACCTCTAAGATGCTCTGCTTAGTCTTGAAATGTCAATATGTCAGTATGCCATACTTTAGATCTGACTTGTGTCAATGCTATCACAGAATCTCCATCATTGGTATCATAAATGTCATAAATGTAAGGGGAATCTAGCCAAGTGTCCATGAAACTCCCATTTGGTTCTTCCTCTCCCACATAAGTTACAATTCATACCAAATTCAACCTATGAAGTATATGGACAATTATATTAACCTCATAATCCATAACAAAACATTAAGCTTCCCATAGATTCAAAATTACAAGAGGAGGATGCCATTTAACATAGGAATTCTAGCTTGAGTGGGCCCAATAGTCTCCATGTGTCTCCATTATCCATAGCCATTTCATTTGTATCTTGTATTTATTTAATAAGCTACATTATTAAATATTTATCCTCTTCTAATGTTTAAACATCATTTATTATCCCCCTTATTCCAAATCTCAAAGCTTCCACCCCCAAGTTAGGAAACTAGTGATTTTCCACCTTGGCAATTATTTGACTTTTAGAATCCCTTTGACAACTTTCATGAATATGGAAAGTGTGATTTGGCCATTGTGACCCAATGTAAAATTTGGGACATTACATGCAACACAAATTCCTTAGGCATCAAATAATGTCTCCACTTCTTAAGAGCCTGCACAACAACATATAGTTATTTATCATATGAAGAATATTTATGTTTTGCTTCATTCAATTTTTCAATGAAGTATTCCATTGGCCTCTTCTCTTGACTTAAAACTGCTCCCAATGTTGTTCCACTAACATCTGTTTCAACTTGAAACACTTTGTGAAAACTAGGTAAAGCCAAAATAGGCTTCTCAGTTATCTTTTTCTTCAGCAACTTAAAATTTCTATCAGCTGATTCTATCCATTTGAAAGGATGTTTACTTCCTCTAAAAGTATCTATCAAAGGTGCACAAATCTGACTAAAATTATTAATGAACTTCCTATAGAAGCTAGCAAGTCCATGGAAACTCCTTACCTCATAAGAATTCTTTGGAACTGGCCAATTTAAAATTGCTTGTAGCTTGTCAGGATCCATCTTCAGTCCTTCTTCTGAAACTACAAATCCTAAGTAAACTAACTCTTTCTTCATGAAACTACACTTCTTCAGATTTATCAACAACTTCTCTTTCTGCAAAGTCCTCAACACCAACTTAAGGTGCCTAAAATTCTCCTCTCTGTTATGACTGAAAATCAAAATGTCATCTAGATACACCATCACAAACTTTCCAGTAAATTCCTTTAAAACCTCATTCATCAATATCATGAAGGTACTAGGAGCAATAGTAAGCCCAAATGGCATCACTAACGATTCATGCAATCCATCATTAGTATTAAATGTTGTTTTCCATTCATCCCCTTCCCTTATCCTAATCTTGTCATATCCACTTTTCAAATCTATTTTGGAAAAAGATTTTGAACCACTTAAATAGTCCATTAGATCATCAATTCTGGGTAAAGGGAATCTATACCTGATTGTGATCTTGTTGATTTCCCTGGATTCAGTGCACATTCTCCACCGACCATCTTTCTTTGCTCTAAGTACAATGGGTACTGCACAAGGAATCAAGCTTTAATTCACCAATCCTTTCTCCAACAGCTCCTATACTTGCTGTTTGATTTCTTCATTTTCTTGAGGAGTTCATCTGTATGCTTCTTTATTAGGTAAGCTTGCATCGGATATTGAGTCAATGTGATGACTAATACTTCTTACAAGGGGTAAAGTATTTGGAAACTCATCCACAATATTGTCAGTACACTCATCAAGCAAAGTTTTAACTTCAACAAGAAAATCATCTAAATTTATAGAAGTTAAAATTACCTTTGGCTTACCAACAACATAAAAATGTAGATCCTCCTCTTTCTGAACTTCTTGCAACAGTTCTTTTCGAGACATCAACAAAATGTTTGATCTTGAACCTTCTTGAACTACTTCATCTCCCAAGGGTGACAAAGTAAGTCTCTTCCCATCTTTCTCCATAGAATAAGTAATTTTCCTCCCATAATGAACAACTTTCCTATCATACTGCCATGGCCTCCCTAAGAGTATGGGGCACACATAAATAGGCATTATGTCACATAATACTTCATGTTTGTAAGTACCAATATGGAATTCCACATTACATTACTCATTCACTAAGAGTTGATGTCCTTTCTGCAACCATGACACTTTGTAGGGAGTGGGATGCTTCATACTCTTCAATCCCAACTTCTCTACCATCTCAGTGGAAACCAAATTATCTGTACTACCACTGTCAATAACCATTTTACAACACTTACCTTGTGACTTACACCTTATTCTAAACAAACGTTTCCTTTGGGCTGGTTCATGTACTTGCTTCTCTTATTTTACCAAAATTCTCTTCAACATAAGAGATTCTCCTTCCTCTGGAGGGTTATTCATCTATGTTTCTTCTTTTGACTCTTCTTTATCCTCTGTAACATTCACATTTCTCTTATTTGAACACTGATTTCTTAGACAATTCCAAGACATATGTCCAATCTCTCCACAAGCATAACAATTTACCTCTCTGTGTTTGCCTCTTCCTCTACCTCCTCTGAATCCTCCTCTCTGGGATGACTGACTGCTAGAACCCTCAACTCCATCTTTGGAATTCCTACCTCCACTACTAGGAGATCGTCTTCCTCTTACTATATTCTTTCCTCTATTTTTCTAGTTCTGTTTTCTTAACAGTTTCTCTTCTACCTTTCAAGCTACTTGATATGCATATTCTATAGTTTTCATATTTAATAAACTGATTTCATCCTGTATATCATATATTACTCCATTGATATACCTAGCTACTCTTTCTAGAACTCCGTGTGTGTGCCCAACTCTAATACTCAGTCTAAAAAATTCTTCTGTGTATTCTTTTATAGTCATGGCCTTCTGTCTAAGGTTCTGTAATTGTCTAATAAGGTTCAGATGATAATCCTTAGGCGTAAAATGACTCTTAATCTTACGTAGCATCTTATTCCAAGAGTTTTATTTGGACTTACCTCTTCTTTTTCGATGGATCTGGAGCTCATCCCACCAGATAGTTGCATGTCCCTTCATTCTGGTAGCTGGATATCTTACTTTCTTCTTGTCTTCAATTTCTTCAAAATCAAAATATTTATTCAGAGCATTATTCCAATCCATGAGTTCTTCAACATTTTAAGTTACCTTCATACATAGGTACCTCCACTCTTGTTCTGCTACTAGCCTTCATCATCATCTTTAAAACTCTGACTTCTTCAGGATCTTCTTCTTCTTTGTTAGGGGATTCTCCTTCTTCATCACTGTTGTCTGACTTGTCTGAGTGGTTCTTTCTTTCCATAGCTTCTAGTATTTCTTCTAGTCTTCTCATGTCTCTTTGCATATCTGTCTCTACAGGTTGTCTTCCTCGACCACGTCCTACATGAATACCATGCGCTCTTCCTGGTCTTGGTGGCATATTTAGCCAAGATCTGATACCAAAACTGATGCCAGGTAAGAGTAATAGGTTTAGTTAACACCTTTTTCTCGATCCAATCAACAAATAAACAGAGTTGATCATTCGTCCATGTTATCTGCCGGACCTCAACAACTTAACAAATTTTGTTTAATAATGAAATTTCGTATCCATTCAAAATGTTAACGGACTCACTTGTTAAATCACTGGAATCTTTGTAGACCATCAGATCTATATCAATGGTGGACTTCAAATTCGATAAAGCGAATTCTATAAAAATTCCATGTACAGCAATTGTGTTAACTGCCCGTCACTTTCACCCAGCGGAATGTTCAGCCACCATCGATCTTCTCCAAGATCGATCTCCGCCGTTGATAAAAAAGGATTTGTCCATGATCACTTATGGTTCTCAATGTGTATCTCAGGTGTTATTTCATTCAATGGAATTGTACTCAGTTGTAGATCTGTTGATCTTAGTCGTAGATTTGTTGAGGATATGCGCCTTTTAACGCTTTGTAATCTTCACTAAATTGATCACTGAAAGGATCAATTTCCTCCTGCAAAGCTCCTCATAGGAAATTTCACCTCTTCTATTTATATCAGATTCTGGAATGCAAACATACACATATACGCAGAGAATACTACATCAATACTCCTAGAGATGGAAATGAAGGCATAATCACTCAATTAACTTGTAGAATAACTCTGTTCTTTATTCAATTTACCAGAAGTACAATTACACACAGAAAATGTACTCTTACACTCTCTAGACTCGTCTATGTATTCACCTATCCCATCCTATTTGTTACATTCAATTCTTCTTATAACACCCAGCAAACCTGACAAATCCGAATAGCTTGGATCTAGACACTTAATAAAAGAAATCCTATCAACAAATATCCATCCTTGAAGAATTCCTAGGGGGGTTTAAAGATCAATCATATCCATCTAACAACGAAACCTATCCATCTAGAAGTGATTAAATGACATGTTGACTCATTAGTCAACGGAATTTGATCTGGATGCTCCTGCATCAAATTGGTAATAGACACGAAAAATTGTTGGAGTGAAATTTAACCCATGGACTGATTTTCAAAGTGTTTTTTCCAAAAAAATATTTGTCATTTTCCATTTTTTTTTCTAATATGACTGGCCGAAATTCCATAGGATTAAATTTTTTACTCCAAAATTGTCCAAAAGCTATATACAACCCTTCTAAATTTGAATATTTTTTAAAAATATCGCCAAACATTTTATGGTTGGAAATTTGATAATTAGTAAGATTCGTTAAGGTTTCTACACTTTAAAAAAATATGTGTTATGTTAGAAAAGTAATAATAAATAATAAAAATGACATATCCCTTAAAAAATAAATTTAACAAAATAATAACAACATGTCCACTAAAAAAATACACACATCTTGTAGGCTCAAAATAAAAAAAAAACCTTTTAACCAACATAAATCCATCTTAAACTTGGATCCATCAAGTACCCACAGGGATAACATTTCTTGAGCTATAAATTTACACATCAAGAAATTTCTCAAGAAATTGGGTTGTGCTTGATAGATCTAAGTGTAAGATGGATCTATGCTAGTTATTTACTAAGTCAAGTAGTTAGGGTTTTGAGATATTGAAAACCTATTTAAATAGCTAAGAGGATATAATTTTTTTGTCAGGAATTATTGTATACTAACCCAGCATTAAGAGGCCCTCAAAAGTACATCCTAGCTTGTACATTTTCTTTGATGAGTGATTTGCAATATAATCTTGTATTTCATGCATTTTTTATGGAGTTATATATCTTATTATTACTTTAATTTACAAAGTGAAGACCACCACAACTTTTTTGGAAGATAAACATTATTGATGAATTACCTATATCACCATAGCCATTTTAGGAGAGAAACATTGCTGATGAATTAACTATAAATCATGGGGGCTTCACTAGTGAAGCAATATCATATCACTTCCATTCATATCGAGGGTTTGAATACCCCTAAAAATATCAAAAATATATTTCCTTGTATTAAGGGGTCAAGGGGGGGTTTTAATTTGACATAGTAATATAAATATTGGGGGTTATTTTATTTGGGTGGGATGAGGAGTAACCTCCAAATCATGGGCTCAATTCATACCTTCAAATAGCAGGTTGGATCCATATTAGTCCTAGGTTTTGCTAAGGAATAACTTCCAAATCCTAGGCTAGATTCATACCTTCAGATCATGGAATGGATTTATATCAGTCCTAACTACTCCCATGGAATAACCTCCAAATTGTAGTCTAGATTTATATCTCCAAATATTTGACCTTATAATGTCTTCTTTTTTTTAGAATAATTTTTTAGGTTGGAGTTTAGGTGGGTATTGAGATTCAATTAAACCTCCCTCCATGACAACCAATAAAAGTGATATCAATCTTTCTTGGCTCACTTGAACCAAGAAAAGTTAGATCAATATTTCTTGACTAAATGTTTATTTCAACATTTTGTTTTCTTCTATTGAGTTATATTTGGAACATGCATAATTGTAATTTCAATTCTTATATGCAAGGCATTCGTCTTAATATTGTATTGGAACTCACATGAACATAGGTGAAAATCTAAATCCTTATTTACATGCCCTATGTGTTATTGTTACCATGAAATGGCATCATATAAGTTTCACTATCTGTGTATGTTTATAGTTATTGCACTTTTGAAACTTAACAATGGATATTTTCCTCTCACTTGTAAAGATAAAATATTTGGTGAAACTAAAAGTTTTTTTAATTTAAAACTTATATTAAGAAGGAGGTTCAACAATAGAATTTTAAGAAGAATTTTCCAATACTTAATGAAATTAAAGATATTATATCCTATCAACAAATCCATTTTTTATCACAATACTAAGATCATATATATACTGAAATATATGATAAAAATAAAAATGACCGAAAGAGAATTAAAATCATATATACTAAAATAATAAAGAATAAAAAGGCAAAGTAATAGCCATCTTTTAGCAGTAGCTCGTTACAACAATGCTGAAAAGGCCAAACATTTCTAAGTAGTTTGCTTTAATGCACATTTTGTTTCATGATCACCGTTGAACAACATATTTTTAAACAGTGTGAATAGAAATAAGGAAATTAAATTAATTTTTAGAAATAATAAAACAATAAATATAAATATAGATATAGGTTGAAAAGTATAGATGTCTGATGGATATCATTGCTCCGGAAATTTTCTAACTTCCCATTTATATGTTCTGAGAACTGACCAGGGATGGTCATGCTAGAGCATTATCAGCACCACCTACAGTATGCAGTATGCACCCAGCTCTCCAACGTTTATGACAATATAGTGTAATATCTAAGCGTAAACACCCAACATTGTATATATGCACATACACTATCATAAATGTTGTATAACTCTGTACGTTGTATATATGCACATACACTACCCTGAATACTGTATAACTCTGGGTATATTGCTTGTAAGGCAGTATTCCCAAATCCCCACCCCAAAGGCATGAGCTTCTCAGCTGCCCCAAGCGCTGGCACCCTCCAATAAAGGGTGCCAGCCGCCAGAGTCTGGTTGTGCCATAGTTTCTGTTGCCAGACACTTTCAGCGTCAGCTTAAAATAAGCAACATGCACTCAGACCAGCCATAAAATTAGGACAAGTTCCATCAGCTAAGATGGCTAAATACCAGCCACTGACAACAAGCAGATGTTGTTTATTCTTATCTTACGTAGAGGGTGCAGATTATAATGGATGGTTGTAGACAAGAACATCTATTCACCAAGCACAATCAATTTCTGCATATGAGTTTCTACAAATTTGAACTTTTCATATAACTTGCAAATTTACCTGACACTGCGTTACAGAATTCAAGATTATTTGTATAAGGAGTTTACAGAGTACTGTTGCTCATCACACAATCAATCCCCTTGCAATGGCTGTATTGGTCTCCAATTGAGTAGTCTCATATACAGGAAGCTCTTTTTGGTACAGGCTCATGTTCATGTCGATTGGTGCCAAATTCTCCAGCTCAAATAGGTCAGAACTTGAGCAACTGGCATCGTCATCGTCTTCCTCCTCCTCTTCGTCTTGTTTGTCAAAACCTGTAATTACCACAGATTCCATAATGCTGTTTGCTTTTTTATAATTATCAATTATATCCTTCGCTGCTGCTCCAGCATGCCAGTCCTCCCCAAGAATATGGAATTGCAATTCTTTGTTGGGCAGCGGAAGCTTGTAGGCATCGGTTGATGAATATGTATGTGGATCACAAGCAGGAATCGGATCAGAAGATGGATATTTTTCCATTCTGTGGAGACACTTCTCCCCACAAGGGTCAGAATCCTCATCCACAATCAGACTTGTTGGGTATAAGGAAGTTACAGATCTTTGACTAATCCCACTTCTGTTCCTCGATCCTCTAGCCGTTTTACTCGAACATGGTCTGGATTGGACTGAAGAAGAATATGAGTAAGCGGAGGTGGGTTTCTTCTCAGAAGAATCATATGAATTGCATTCACTTACAGAAGAAGATGATGAAAGCTTTGGCTTCTTGGTACCGCCAGCTATAAACAGCGAATTGAGAAAATTTGCGAGCTTCATGCCTGGAGAGGTTGGCTTCCTTGGCTTCTGCGAATCCTTCAGAGTTTGGGACTTTGACTTAAAGTTAGCATGATGATCTGCAAGGATGAAAGGTTTTTCCTTAGATCGAAATTCCCCATCTCTAACAGATGATTTTCCATGTAAATCTCGAAACCATTCTCGACCAACAGCCGATTTCCTTGTTCTATCTTCACGGCCTACATGACGAGAACCCCTTTCTGTTTTAGCATTAGGAATAGAAGTATTTCTGTAAAGGGATTCCGCATCTGAAGATAAATATGGGCAGCTGGAGGTGGAATCATTCGTATAATCAGAACACAATGCTGCAGATGGCATGTTAGACTGAAAAGACGCATGAAGTTCTCTGTGCTTGCAATATGCAGCCTCGGCTTCGTTTCTTTCAGCATTGAAAACACCCATCTTGGCAGATCTCCCACGCATAAATTTATCATTATTCAAGCATCGATCCTCGTCCCAGAGCCTTTCGATTCTGACAACGCTTTTATAACTGGAATTCCTCGTGATTGAATTATTCTCAGCCTCGACATTTCTCGTCTCTTGTCGATTATTATTTTTCTTGTACGCCATCATTCCTCCTTCGTCTTCGGTGGACATACAAATTGCATCAAGCAGAGCAGACGAGAAAGACTCATTTCTGGAATGATGATGATGGCGATGGCGATGCTGCCCGTTGTGCGAGTTATAATCCATTCGATGGCAATCCGGATTCTCCATGAACTCCAAGCCGAGCTGTATGTACTAATATTTATAATTGGAATTAGGTCAATGGTGATCAACTAGTATTTGCATATCTATGATCTCCTAGGTATCTTGCAATCCATGACCTGCAGCACCTAAATACATAACAATAATAATAAATAAAAAGATGTGGATTGTGTGCTTACCACCATTCAAAATCTGCAAGGTTGTTGGAAGCAACCAGTAGAGAAATTAAATAAATCCATACAAACAATGGATCAGATTTTCTCAAACCCTCGTTCCCCTCATGTCGTTTCAGCCTTGAGGATTACCAGAGCTGCTAGATTGTAATCACCAACACATGCTGCGATCTAGATCTATAAAGAGATCTATATATGTCTAATCGATCAGAAATGGGGAACAACCCTCCATGGCCTCCACTGCTCGCAGCCGCACACAGAGAAATCATGGATAAAGGTCCAGCCGTTCATGTCGGATGTTTCTTTTTCGTTTGTCCAACTTGTAATGAATGCTCATGCTACCTATACATCTGAGCAATTACATTTAGACGGGTTGCTGTGGGTGCCACTAGTATGAAAGCGCGTGTGTCGTGATTGTATAACGTTCGAAGTATGAACGGCTGTGAATCATGGTGGCAGAAAAGCAAATGGTGGAACCATACAACAGTCAAATATCAATTCTGCCTTCTACTTTTCGTTCTAGGTTTGTAGGATTCCACACTGGAACCAGCGATAATGCTTTGAACTTTATTAGAAGGTGCCTTTTAAAGCTTAATTAAATCGTTTCACCTTAGTTGGATTTCGGCGATTCAAAGATCTACAATCACAGGATTAATTAAATCGTTTCACATTCGTTGGAATTCGGCGATTCGAAGATCTACAATTACCGGAGTAAGTAAATCGTTTCACATTCGATGGAGTTCGGCGATTCCAAGATCTACAACAACTACACGAGGATTTATTGGTGAAATTGTAGTTTTATTATATGAAATGTCCACAGACTTCGAACGTCTTACATATTCGTGAAATGAGACTACATGTTAAAATTGCAATAAAAACATATTTGAAAGTATGAAAGTATATTAACATTTAAGCAACAAATTATTAGAGCAAGTCAATTGTACAACCACCAAACATGCCATGCTTGCATGTAGTGATTACTTCCTATTCCCCTTTGCAAGTATTTCTTACATTTGGACTTGAAATACAAGCCATCAAAATAATGTATCCTTTAACCTAGTGGCAAGAAAATTTGCACGATGATAAAGAAGATTTATTGTCCTAATCGAATGGAAAAAGGTTGAATTAGGTGAGTGTATACTTGAGATCAATCATTCAATCGGGGAAAAGCAATTAGAGATCCTTATATCCCATGACCAAAGTACCCATGTACTCAAGCAAAAGAATTAAAAAAATTAGGACTTTAATGGCCTCTCAAGAATATTCTAACATGAGCAAATTTCTTACAAATTGATGTGATTGCTTCCTCTTTTTGTCTTCATGCCCACATAAAATATATGATTTTATTTCTGTACTTTAAAAAATATCATTTCCTTCCATGTTAATGGATAAATAATTATGTTGATAAGGTGATGTTTTTAATTATGAGAACTATTTTTTATTGGGACCATCTTTATGTATATTATTGTTAATATGTGATATAAAGATCTTTGGATGCAGGTGTCAGTGAGCCTAACCAATAGCACGTGGCATTAGTATCTATGTCAAACGAGTGGCACCATGCATGTTGGAGCTATTACTGTGCTCACGTCACCCCCAAGTTCTTTCGTGTGGGTGGGTGAGAAGGTCTTGTCTTTTCCCTTGTCTTAGGCTAACCCTTGCTCAGAGAAGTTCCATTGCATTCATTTAGGTTTTGATGGCATTTAATACGTAGTTAATGCAGGTTTAGAGAGGCGCCATTAAGCAGAGAGCCATGGACGAGCATGGCATTATCATTTGTGGAGTGGTTGTGGGTTATTTTGAAAGGTTTGGTGTTCTGCTCTGGCTTTTTTCTCTCTTGTTCGCTAGGATTCGCCAGTGGTTTGAAGTTTGTGCAAGGATGACCATTTTAGTAGGTACACTCGATGGTAGTCTGGTTTTGCACCCTCTCTTGCCGCCACGAGTTATTCAGTTCCACCACCCCATTTCGTAGCACCCAGGTACTTGGTTCCTAAACATGTCCAGGGAGCGAGGTACATCTAGACAGGGTAGCAGTGGAAGAGGGAAGTCCCAGCATGGGCTTAGCATTCAGGTAGAGGAAAGCTATGAGGTGAACACCTCAGTGCTTGTTAGAGTTCTCATTGATGACTAGGAAGGGAGAGTGGTTAACCAACGCTTGGCCACAGGGCATGGTGGTAGTAAAATCAACCATTACTGGTTGGTCAACCATATGCTAAGAAACCTCATGGAGGACATTTTGGGAAATTGGAGTGCTTCCCGAAACATTGTCCTCATGGTGAAGCCTAAAATGGTCGAAATGGACAGTCATCTCAACAGTCTGGATGCAACATTTGCGTGGAAGTGTATGGCGAGATCGGCATGAAAAGCTGGACACATGGAAGGCGAGTGCGACAGTGCGACAAGTGGTAGGTCGAGGGATACAGGTTCAGTTCCAACACCACCGATGGTTAAGGATGTTCCTTTTCCCATCTCATCCACCATTGAACCACTGTTCAAGCAGGTGGAAGAAGATGAGGGGCCTAGACATGAGCCTCCTCAATCTGCGTTGGCCACCACTGCTAACAGCATTAGTAACTCAGAGGAAGGAGGGTGAGCATGCTCCATCCTAGAAGAAACACCCCCCCTCGACTGGTGCTCAGGTCTTCTTCAGCGTTGCATGCTTTCCTGGGTTGGGAATGTTTTCTCAGGTTTTTTTGTCATATGTGGATAGTTTGGTTGCCATTATGTGTTTATGGGAGGACAAATATTGTAAATGTTATTACTTATGGTTACCTTTGGCTTCTTAAGATTCCAAACTCCTTTTGTAATAGTCTCTTCATATTGCCCTCCATTTTTTACAAGTTTGGGTGGTAGTTATTAATTCTTGCACATGATCTAGGAACTAAGAATCAATCTCATGAAAGAATAATCAACAAATACTCATGAAATGGTGTTAATCGGAACCAGAATGGTTTCCTCTTTGTATATTCAATAAACAATGAATGGTTACAATACCAATGTCAAGCAATAGCTTAACTCCATGAATATTTCGAATACCTAAGGAGACAATTCGAATTCAGTGAGTGAGACTAGCTTAACTAACTCTCCACCATTGGTTCACACTTAGTTAACCACTTGACCAAAACCCTAATTGACTCACCAAACCCTAACTGAAGTTGGAGTGCAATAAATGACTGAATCTCAACTGAAGGAGATCAAACACATGTCATAGCAAGTCAACCATCAAGTGTTAGTGCTCCATGACTTCAATGAACCCCGATGAGGTTAACTGAAGCTGAACTGACCATCAGAAGTTGGTGGAGGCGCCCTGTTGACTCCAGATCATTAAATAATAATAAATAATCATTAAATAATATATTTAATAAGAGGAGGCACCTTAACTGACTGTTTGAACTGATTGTAACCACCAGTTAGCAATTAGGTGCATTAATGTCACTCAGATCACCCTCGAAGCGCTCCAGTTAGCCTCCTTGACTATAGGAGAAGGCTAAGTTATCCTCCTTGACTGTAGGTAGGAGTGGGTGTGACTGGATGATGGCAATTAATGCTCCACTGATGTCAATTAATGTCAATTATACTTAGGATAGTGATTTAACTAGACCAATTTGACCAAAAGAGTGTGTATGATGGTAAATGTCTCCAACACCCCCCCTTAAGCTATACTCAGGAAGAGTTTAGAAAACATAGATGCATAAAATGTTAGGGACCCAGCAACTAAGGCCATAGGTCACCCTGTACAATAAAGTAACTACTTAATTTAACCAAGGAAACAGGGAAAACCTCATGGGAAAAATACCCCCCCTCAAACTAAGCAGTAAATCAAGAATTGGTTCTTCTATGCAGCAGTATCCTGAGACTGTGCATGTGAAATTATGAATCCACAATATGTCTAGAGGAATCTTCCACTTTGGAAGAAGAACAATGCACTCAACTGAATCGGAAATATAAGCAGTTGCACGGTGAAAACTGGACCCATGTAGAGCAACTGAAATCATCTAAAGAGAGAGAAAAGGTTCTTGAGGATTCGAACCATGTGTGGAACACTCAAGAAACTGATATGTTGTAACCTTGAACAGAAAACCATGAGTGGTAAATTCAGCCCCAATTTTTAGGAGCAAGTGTCCAAGCGGATGCAGAATGTCTTCCTCTTTACTAATTCTTTGAGGAGATGAGCATGTGACCAAAGGTAGAGAATCCCTAGGACTCTGGAGAGCAAATGCTTGAGCTCCATAATCTGATATAGCTTCAGAAATATCTAATGATTCACAAAATAAAATATCAGCAACCTCATAACAGGAAACTAACACCAAATCCCCAGCAACAAAATTGAAGAAGAACTGCGGTACTTGGTTTTTCACACTGGAATTGGTGAGAGCAGCTACAAGCATGAATGAAATCTCTTGGATTTTAAAATATGAACAAAATAATATCAGATCAGAATGTAAATCAGATCTAAATAAGTTCACAACAGATCCAAAACTATGAAATCAAATCAAATCCCTAGCAGCAGTTTTGTAGGAGACTTGCGGTACTTGTTTCTTCACACTGTTGATGAGAACAACTACAAGCAGTACTGAAGGTTTATGAACTTGAAATTTTGAACCAAGAAATATCAGATCAGATCCGAATAAGATCATATCAGATCCAATAAGGTTCCTATCAGATCCAAAATTATGGTCAACCGAGACGATGGATGCACAGTTGTCTTTTTCTTCAGAATTCTGAATTTTGGTGCATGCAATCCTGCAGGATTTTGCTGGAAGATCTACATCATGGGGAGTGAACGTGTCACTTTTTATAATCTGATATTTCTTCCAAAATATCCAAGTTTTTACATATTTGCACACCAGCAACAACATTAGAGGAAGAAAAATCAAATTTCTCTTCACTTTCAGAAGCAATTACTCGTAAATTTTGCAGAGAATTCAAAGGAAAATCACCAATGAAAGTTTGCATGGAAGTGCAGCAGCATTTTCTTCAATATCAGATATTCGAATGTCTTCTTCTGTTTCAGAAATATGAGAAGATGAGATATCAAAGATCTCATGAACTTCCAGAGCATCAGGAGAAGGAGTCACTGCATGGAGACTTTCTTCAATTCGAATTGACTGTGTAGAAGATTCTGCTTCATCTTCATCTTGAACAACTTCATCAGAGAGAGTAGAGGATGAGACTTTCGAGTAAAGAACTCTTGTGGTGCTGGATGTTGTTTTGGGCAAACCTCTATCCAAAAAGGCTTACCACAAAGATAAAGAACAAGCAACAAGGATGACACTAACTCCCTAGAGTCAATGCACCTACAATGTACTGTACTTGAGCAAACTTGAATCAAATAAACTGTCTAAAAGAAAAAAACTGAAGCAAACAGGCTGACAGAACCAAAAGACAACCAACAAAGGAAGGCTAGGAACCATATCTTGGGTGCACACAATGACAAAAATCATTGTAGACTTATAAAGGAAAATGACAACCAGCCACTGTTAGAAGACAGTCTTGAAAAATAGAGCCTAAGACCCTGATCACAGATGTGGACAAAGACACTTTAACCTTCAACCCAAACATGCCAACCACTTCAGCATGCAAACAGAAAATAATCCAAGTAAAAGAGACTAAAGGGCTTTCAAAAAAGCACAAAGTGTGATCAACAGAGGCACAACAGACAAGCCAAACAGCATTCATAAAGAAAGTCCACACAGAAATAGGAAATACACATAGAGAGGGACAAACAAACCCAATCCTAAAAAATCCTTGCTTCCATCCATATACACAACTGTTCAGAAGGGCAACCCACGGATGATCCGTGACTGTTCAGTACAGCAACCTACGAATGCAAGATTGTATTCGCGACTGTTCAGAAGGGAAACTCGCGAATAGCTACAAGATTTTTCTCAAAAAATAAGAAAAATTCCCAAGACTTTCAAATACTGAGGCAAGTATGAACCAGGATAAAAGATCACATACATACTTCAAGTAAAGACTAGTCAGGGGTGACAGAAACAACCTACAGCAATCTAGGCCTCCCCAGCAGAGTCGCCAATTCTATTGTACAGGATTACACACCTAATAACCATAGGTCTGGGGTTACCAACATACTCAATCAAGTTGCAGACAATTGACTTCAAGAGTGCAGTAAAGGAAATAGGAGGATGAGAAAGACTTACTCAATTAACGAAGGTCGATCGTTGCTTGTCCTCTTCCATTCTACTTCACCTCCAAAGTCTTCAAGGTTTCTCCTCTTTCACCTGTCAAGAGTCAATCTTCCAGATACAAGATGATTCATATATATATAAGCAGGTTAGATAAATCATATATAGAATGCAGAAACATAAACATTTATCAAACCAAGATACATGAAACACATATGGAAGAAGGATTCTCTTTATTATCAATAATGAAAAGAGTTCAGATTACAACCCAATGCCTGAGACAAGGAATCCTCTGCAACCAAAGGATTCTGAGTTCCACTGCTCCAAAGACTTCTGTATAAAATCCACCAGCATGACTTTGCTCTCCAAGTCTATATCTAACACCCTCCCCAAGGCCTGTATTTATATGGAGGAAATAAGGAAGTTTCAAAGGTTGAGGAGGTTGAGACAGTTAAGGTAATTAAGGTAACAATCCTTAACTAATCTCAAATCATCGTGTGTTTTTATTTTTAAATGTCAAGGGACATATTCACGGGTATGTAGAAGGACAAACCGCGAATGATCTGCGAGTTGCTATAAGAGAAACCCGTGAATACATCCATTCGCAACTTGCAGTAACCGACACTCGTGAATGATCCGTGAGTTGTACATGTAGAGAGTCGCGAATACAACTTAACATAGCAAAATGGCAAAGTAACCAGCTAGATGGAGGAGGAATGTATTATATAGTAAACCAATCTATAGTGTTTTGGGCAAGCCTCTATCCATGGATGTCCTTTTGTGTGCCAACATGAGGGATGTTGGCACTCGAACGGAGAGGTACCATTCAGGTGGATAATAGATGCCCCCTAATGTGTGAGGTCAGAGGGAAGCGATGGCCGAAATACATTATAAACGTTATCTTTGGAGAACTCAGAAATCCAATGGAGCAGAGAGAGTACCTAAAACAGATACATAGTAATGTCATATACAAAGTTACATCTGAGGATGCTATGTGCAATTCACTGGAACACTAGCTCTTTTACAATATTTGAGTACATCATATGATACAGGTATAAAACCACATTTATTACAAAAGTGGATCGAAGCCACAATATACAATAATGAGTCTTCAAAGATCTAGAAGCTATGTATAGGAATAGAACATAATCTTGCGCAACTTAGTCCATAGGTAAGGAACTAAGGTCTTCATAAAGTATCCCAAAGAACTAGTACAATCCAAGCCATGTGAATAAGGGTAAGCTGAAGTCGAACATGGAAATGAATCAACAGTTTGTCAATCAATAGATGATAATCAATAACTAAAGCAAAGGAATTCACCAATGATGAAAGTGAATCTTGAGGTACCATCGTCAAAAATATAGGTCTTCGACATCAGGAAGTGCTAAAACGGAACCATGCTGTGATAAGGAAGGCAATAGATCCTCCAACGGATCACAAGAGTGACTAGGAACTGGGCAAAAGAAGGGAGACACAAATAGATAACAGATATAACAATGATGGAATCAGGCTATAGATCAGACATTGAGTAGAGTCCTTGAACATTGAGCACAACACAGAGATGACCCAAGGTAGCATATAAGACAGAACAACTAGACTTATATGTCATGTAGGAGACATGATCAGATTCCCAGGTATAACGGACAAGAGGAGGAGTAAGAAACTCAAAGTGATAGTTGAACACAAGGAAAACACTGAAACATGGATATCGAAAAACAAAGAGTGCTATGTTCAAGGATGACATGCTGCCCTTACTGAAAACAAGAGAAAACTTCTTCGTTACCTTCCCTGTTAAATTTTAACGAGTCCAGGAAAGCAAAATCGGGACCATCTTCATTTTTGGCAAGCTCGAAGAAAAGAAAGAAGAATGCTTGATAAAGCACTGATTCGTGGATTTTACGAGCCCGAACTAGTACATGCTCGACGGTGTTTTGATAGTTTAGAGAGTCTGAAAACTCCAAAGAAGACTCCAGGGGGGTCCTTTTTCGTACAATTTAGTCTCCTGAGGCCGAAAAAGTATAAAACATACCAAAGAAGAACTCTCTTAACTTCCAAAGAAGAAAAGGCGCACCTTCTTCGTACTTAGTCAGGAAGGTCCGAAAAAGGTTAAATTACCACCTACCCAATGCTCCTTCAAAAGCAGCATATAGCCTGAGTTTTACGAGTGTGAAGGAAGGCAAGATCACTCGAAAAGATCCATTTGATTACGAGAAATGGGGCTTACAACAATAAACTCGATTCTTTGTTCTCTAGGGTTTAACGAGCATGACAAAGACATAAAGTACACTCGGAATCTTTTTCATGTTTTGGTCCAGAGCACGAAAAAGAGAAAACTAAGCTCATACCAGGGGTTCCTTTTCCGTAAGTTTAGTCCCTCAGGTCTCCAAGAAACAACAACATCCTGTCTCCAAGAAACAACAACATAAGGATCATATTCAGAAGAAACGATCTGATGCAGGTCACTTTGGTAGAAACACATGTGGCATTGCTATCTTCTACAAAAGGTAAAGTCAAGGTAGAATCAACTGAAGAAGATTCTATAGAACCAAGGCTCGAGGGTTTATAATCAATAATATCAACCTTAGAAGGAGAGAAAAACTCAACAAGGGAAATAGAGTCTATAGGAACAAATTCAGTATCACAGGAGTTGAAAAATTCATAAGAAAAATCAAACTCATCAGGATCACTGACTTGCTGTTCGAAGGAAGAGTCAAAAGACTCAACAAGACCAACATGAGAAGAAAGGTCAGGCTTACTAGGAAAATTAGGGTTAGACTTAGTCACAACTGAATCAACATCCAATAGAAGATCAGACTGTATCAAAGACTCTAGGAAGACTTCATCCAAAGGAAGGAGATCATCCAAGATATGACACATGTCTAAAATTTCAAATGGATCGACAGAATGGAGAGAAGGCTCTACATTCTATATAGGATAACTCACCCGGTCAACTGCTGGGACCAAGTCCCGAGAAGGTAAGCATGAAAATAGAGGTTGCTTCTCAGAAGCAATTGAACATAAAGGACAAGAGGCCACATAGTTCACCTGTGGTGGGGTAGTGTCTATAGAAACACTAGGAATCAATAAAGGAAAGACCTGGTCTCTAGTTGGGTCAGGAGACGAATCAAGAAAATCCAACTGATCGATAGTGACAATTTATTCACCGTGATTAAAGTACATCACATGAAAGAATGTTGACACTACAGCTTGCATGGCATAGACATAATCACGTCCAAGGAGCATATTGAAGTCCAAGGGGTCTTCTATCACCATGAAGTCAACTAAGACGGTCTTCCCACCCAAAGTAATAGGTGTTTGAGCAAGAATTCCCAAGGCTATACAAGTTCTTCTATCAAACACTAGTAACTGACTAGCAGTCGACGCAAGGATGGGAGATCCCATGCCTCACCAAGCACGAGCACAAAATACTAACTAAGGCTCCTTCATCAACAATACAATGAGAAATCGTGTATGGTTCAACTTTGACCTTTATCTAGAAAGGTGCATTAGAAGGAAGGCGCGGCTCAACTAGGCTATCCCAATCAAAGGAACTTAATCCGAGAGCTTGGTGGGGGTTTATCCGAAACAAGTTCAGTGCCCCCTTGTTCAGTAAGTTCTGAACTGGCAGTGAAGAAAATGTGACTAGTAGACACTTCACTCTCCAAAGGAAGAGTGGGATTGATCGACAATGGAATCGATTCAACTGCTTCATGAAAGTCACTCTCCGAAGGGAGAGTGGGATTGACCAAAGATGACATTGGTTCAATCACATCAGGATCACTCTTCGAAAGAAGAGTGGGATCAACCAAATATGAGATTGGTTCAACCACTTGATCAACCAAAGGCTGAGTAGGGTGTTGAGAAACTATAGGTTGTTCTTGAGAAGGAAATCCTTGAGTCTTGGACCACACTCTTCGTACCTCTGCGATAGCAGGGCATAGGTGAGTAAGATGATCTCCCTCGCATAGCATACAAGGGAACTTAAGTTTGCACTTCGAACGACCAGTTTTCTCAACTGTGTCAACATGATTAGCAGTTGCTGACTATTTTCTCTCAACATGACCTGCAGAGGATGAGAGTGTGCCCCCAGCATGAACTACAGAGGCTGGGTGACTGGGTCCAACCTGACTAAGAGAGGCTGGTTGTTGAGAGACTATAGAATGTTCAAAAATGAGATGACCATGAACCCAAACTCTTCGCACCTCCGCAATAGAAGGGCATTTATAAGTAAGGTGGTCTCCCTCACAAAGCTTACAAGGAAACTTGGGCTTGTGTTTTGAACGGGTAGTCTTTTCAACAGTGTCAACATGACTCACAGTGGCTGACGAATTGTCTTCAACATGAAGTACAGAGGCTAAGAGACTGCCCCCAGCATGACTTGTAGAGGCTGAGAGATTGGATCCAACATGGCCTGCAGAGGTTGGATGGGCACCACCAACATGAACAACAAGGGTTGAATGGTTAGGATCAATTTTCTTTGCAGCAATTGAGTGTGTGCCCCCAGCATGAACAATAGAGGTTGGGTGGATGGATCCAACATGAACAACAGAGGTTGGATGGGGAGGTTCAACTTGAACAACAAAGGTTGAATGGGTGTCCTCAGCATGACCTGCAGAGGCTGAGTGACTGGATCCGACATGACCTGGAAAGGTTGGAAGGATCCCACCAGCATGATCAACAGAGGCTGGATGGTGAAGATCAACTTGACTTGTAGCAGGTTGAGTGTTGAGATCCAACATGAACTGCAGAGGTTGGATAGGTGCCCCCAGCATGAACTACAGAGGCTGGGTGGTGAGGTTCAACTTGACTTGTAGAGGTTGAACGAGTGCCCCCTTACTTATGTTCCTTCTTCCTATTCCTCCTTCTTTTACTCCTTTTAGACTGCCAGTTACTAGTATTAGTACTTTCACCGCATGAGGTAGAAGGAGGAGGAGAATCAACTACAGGTGAAGGGGAAGCAGTGTTTTGATGCCCTTGATATAAGGAGCTTACTTGAGAAGCATCAGGAGCATTCAGGACGGTTGGAGTGGAAAACAACCACACCGGTAGCCCTAGGGTGAATCCAGGTAGATTCAGGGCGGCCATCAAGGGAACACCAACATTCCCCGTGAGAGGAATATTACAAGGAGTTCCCATCATGGGGATCTCTTGGTTGGTGTTCGAAGGGGTGCTAGCCATAGTTTCAAACTAGGAGGCAAAGTACGAGGTTGATAAGCAACCAAAATTACAAAGCACACACCTAAAGGCACACTAAGTACAGACAAACCACACAGCACTCACTAAAAATTCCTAAAGCCAAATAGACAAACATGTATACGATATACTTTCCAGAAGAAAGCTGAGAGATAGTTACTTGGAGTCCCTGTATATGTTCTTAGGCACAAGCGGAGGAATCACCCACCGCCCTCCCACACTTTCTACCGGGGTTACCTTCCAAGCCCGTCTAAGGTCAACCAGAAATAACCTTCCGGTGTACCTGTGTATGAACCCTAGATGTCAAGAGACTAAAGGCTACCTTGGCTATACCAACAGTCTGGGGGGACAGTCGCAAGCCAGACTCGTACGCATGGGCAGGGTAGCTGAGCCCCAAAATCTGTCTAGGACAGAATCCCCAGATGCGTAAAAGTCTTGAGTTACGCTTTGACAAGGATTCGGAGGGTTATCTCCTCTGTCCAAGTCTCCACGTGGCCTCGTGCTTAACTCCCGTTTGAGAGGAGCTTCCCAGATACAGTCAATAAAGTCAAGGATTTACCTAGTGATAGGCCAACTACGTCTGAAATTTTAACACTTGTGGAGAGTTGAAACTCCCTAGTCCACAAGTCTAGCCTGAGCTAGTAGGTGTATGACCCTATAAAATAAAACTTAATAGTAAATTTTAAATTATATCATTTATTTTAAGGGTTGTTTTTAGTCAGAGGGTAAATGGCATGAAACTTATGTGGTGTTTTGACTCAAAGTTGAAACAAAATGACTAAGCAAAGAGATATGAAATGCAAAAAGTAAAAAATATTCTCTTTATTTTTCTTTTCAAATAGAAACTTGAAAGCCACAAAAGAACAAATTCTTTTTATATTTTTATTTTTTTCAAAAACAATGATATGCCATGCAATCTAGACTAAAAAACCTAATCTACATGCATATGAAGCAAACATGTGTTTTTGTCTTTTTCTTTTATAAATGCAAAAGAAAAATCAGCCTATCAACTAATGCAAGCAAGTACTGAAAGCAAAGCAAATAGACAACTACTCTACACCCCACAAACAAACCCTAGGTTTCCCTAAAGTTAGATATAACCTCTCTTGGAAGGAAAGCTCACAAATGTAAACAAGCCAACAACTTTGGAATGAAGATACTGAGCAATAAGACTTACATAAACAAAAGTCAAGAAGTCCCAAGAATCAATCTAAACCTACAAACAAAGGCTGCTCAGTAACTTGGCCAACAAGGTCAAACCAAAGAAGGAGGTAGGGGGAAAGCATTAAAAACTAGTATAGGTTATTTTAAATTTTCTTTTATAAATGCAAAGAAATACACCTACAAACAAAAGTATGCAGATAAAAAGAACAAAGAAAAAGGGTCTCTGCTATACAACCACCAAACAAACTCTAGAATTCCCTAAAGTCAGTATAAACCCTACTTGGAAGGAAGGCTTGCATAAAAGACAAGTCAACTATTTTGGCATGGTGAAGTTAACCAACAAAAGAAGAAGGAAACCAACACCAATAAGCTTCTGAAATCAAACAAATATCACTAACATAGGCTGACTAGAAACATAAGTCAAAAATCATACCAAGCAAAGGAGGTGGGGGGAAGAGCAAAGAGAAAATCCTAAAGCTATAAAAAGGCTTACCACAAAGATAAAGAACAAGCAACAAGGATGACACTAACTCCCTAGAGTCAATGCACCTACAATGTACTGTACTTGAGAAAACTTGAATCAAATAAACTATCTAAAAGCAACAAACTGAAGCAAACAGGCTGACAGAACCAAAAGACAACCAACAAAGGAAGCAGGGATAATTTTAGGGGCGAATTTTAGCCCAGTGGGCTATTTTTCCATGTTTTTCCCCCAAAAAACATTCGCCATTTTGCATTTTTTGAAGCCCCGTTTCACCCAATTTTGACGAGGTAAAGTTTTTTCACCCTAAAAATCACCAAATTATTATATAAATGATATAAAATCCTTGGAAATTAAAATATTTTTTGAAAAATATCGCCAATCATTTTATAGTTGGCATTTTAAGAATTGGTAATATTCGCCAACATTTATACACTTTTAAATAAGTATGGTTCCTTAAAATCATCCCTGAAAGGAAGACTAGGAACCCTATCTTGGGTGAACACAATGACAAAAATCATTGTAGACTTATAAAGGCAAATGACAACTAGCCACTGTCAGAAGACAGTCTTGAAAAACAGAGGCTAAGACCCTGATCACAGATGTGGACAAAGACACTTTAACCTTCAACTTAAACAGGCCAACCACTTCAGCATGCAAACAGAAAATAATCCAAGTAAAAGAGACTCAAGGGATTTTGGAAAAGCACAAAGTGTGATCAACAGAGGCACAACAGACAAGCCAAACAACATTCATAAAGAAAGCCCACACAGAAATAGGAAATACACACAGAGAGGGACAAACAAACCCAATCCTAAAAAATCCCTGCTTCCAGGCATATACGTGATATTCAGAAGGGCAACCCGCAGATGATCCGCGTCTGTTCAGTACAGCAACCCGCGAATGCAAGATTGTATTCACGACTGTTCAGAAGGGAAACTCGCGAATAGCTACAAGATTTTTCTCAAAAAACAAGAAAAATTGCCAGGACTTTCAAATATTGAGGCAAGTATGAACCAGGATAAAAGATCACATACATACTTCAAGCAAAGACTGGTCAAGGGTGACAGAAACAACCTACAGCAGTCTAGGCCTCCCTAGCGGAGTCACCAATTCTGTTGTACATGATTACACACCTAATAACCATAGGTCTGGGGTTACCAACATACTCAATCAACTTGCAGACAATTGACTTCAAGAGTGCAGTAAAGGAAATAGGAGGATGAGAAAGACTTACTCAATTAATGAAGGTTGATCCTTGCTTGTCCTCTTCCATTCTACTTCACCTCCAAAGTCTTCAAGGTTGCTCCTCTTTCACCTGTCAAGAGTCAATCTTCCAGATACAAGATTATTCATATATATATATAAGCAGGTTAGATAAATCATATATAGAATGCATAAACATAAACATTTATCAAACCAAGATACATGAAACACATATGGAAGAAGGATTCTCTTTATTATCAATAATGAAAAGAGTTCAAATTACAACCCAACACCTGAGACAAGGACTCCTCTACAACCAAAGGATTCTGAGTTCCACTGCTCCAAAGACTTCTGTATAAAATCCACCAGCATGACTTTTCTCTCCAAGTCTATATCTAACACCGTCCCCAAGGCCTATATTTATATGGAGGAAATAAGGCAGTTTCGAAGGTTGAGGTTGATACAGTTAAGGTAATTAAGGTAACAATGCTTAACTAATCTCAAATCATCATGTGTTTTTATTTTTAAATGTCAAGGGACATATTCGCGGGTATGTAGAAGGACAAACCACGAATGATCCGTGAGTTTCTATAAGAGCAACCCGCGAATACATCCATTCACAACTTGTAGCAATCGACACTCACGAATGATCCACGAGTTGTACATGTAGAGAGTCACGAATACAACTTAACATAGCAAAATGGCAAAGTAACCAGCTGGATGGAGGAGGAATGTATTATATAGTAAACCAATCTATAGTGTTTTGGGCAAACCTCTATCCATAGATGTCCTTTTGTGTTCCAACATGAGGGATGTCGGCACTCGGACGGAGAGATGCCATTCAGGTGGATAACAGATGTGATCTCCAAAGTACTATTATGATCCTCATTGTGCTTGCCAAAGGTTCTATCCAATTTTGTCCATACTTCCTTTGGGTATTCAGTAGAACCAATAATAAGGTAGTAAAAGCTAGGAGAAAGGGCCATACATCTTGCTCCCAAATCTCTGTCACCGTCATTTAACCAGTCATTCTCATTCTCATAATACTCTTTTCCAAGTCCAATAGACACCTCATAAATACCTCATCTCTTCAGAGATGCAATCATCTTCAACTTCCATTCTGAATAGCTTGTGAATGGGGTGAGAAGAGGGATTGATGATTCCATTCAAAGTTGTACCTGTTAAAACCTGCAAATCAAAACAAAAAGGGCACCATAAGTTCGGACAGCTTTCACATTTTAGGCTTTCATCAGACCCATCATAGTCAATCAAGAAAGCTTGATCAACAAGTTCTTTACTTGGGATATTGAGTGGTAAGCCTTGGCTTCTGGTGCAGTGCTGGATTTTTGAGCTATTGCTCACTTTTCATGGAGAAATTTGTCAAAAAGCTTGTTTTTGGGAGATAGATCTTTGTCCCACCGTATGCTCTGATACCATATTAATCTTGCACATGATCTAGGAACTAAGAATCAATCTCATGAAAGAATAATCAACAAATACTCATGAAATGGTGTTAGTCAAAACCAGAATGGTTTCCTCTCTGTATATTCAATAAACAATGAATGGTTACAATACCAATGTCAAGCAATAGCTTAACTCCATGAAGAATTCGAATACCTAAGGAGAGAATTCGAATTTAGTGAGTGAGTCTAGCTTAACTGACTTTCCACCATTGGTTCACACTCAGTTAACCACTTGACCAAAACCCTACTTGACTCACCAAACCCTAACTGAAGTTGGAGTGCAATAAATGACTGAATCTCAACTGAAGGAGATCAAACACATGTCATAGCAAGCCAACCATCAAGTGCTAGTGCTCCATGACTTCAATGAACCCCGATGAGGTTAACTGAAAATGAACTTACCATCAGAAGTTGGTGGAGGCGCCCTGTTGACTCCAGATCATTAAATAGTAATAAATAATCATTAAATAATATATTTAATGAGAGGGGCCTCCTTAACTAACTGTTTGAACTAATTGTAACCACTAGTTAGAAATTAGGTCCATTAATGTCACTCAGATCACCCCCAGAGTGTTCCAGCTAGCCTCCTTGACTGTAGGTAGGCATGGGTGTGACTGGATGATGGAAATTAATGCTCCACTGATGTCAATTAATGTCAATTATACTTAGGATAGTGGTTTAACTAGGCCAATTTGACCAAAAGAGTGTGTATGATGGTAAATGTCTCCAACAGTAGTTCCACCACCTATGGCCTCCTCTGGTTCAGACCACTACTGTAATTTTTGTTCTTTCATTTTAATAGAATTCATAGCTTTACAAAAAAAAATGTGATATAAAGATGGTTTGGGTACTTATAGTCATCTCCCTCACAAAATAAAAGGTATAGCATGATGAAGTTAGATTTCATTTTTTCTTTGAATTTGTATTTCACTTATAGACATGTTCATTGGGTCAACAACAAATCTATTATAAATAAGCATGGAATTAGAGTACATTAGTCTGGTTTTTTGCAATAAGATAAAATTCAGTACTTATTGCATTGTTGGACTAACATTACACTAAACTTGCATAGTTAGTGGGGAAGGCCTTGTTGTTGTTGCCATTGTAGTAACAACGTTATTATCTTTGTGCCCCAAGAATGTGCTTTTAGAGAATAATTTGGATCTGATATTCAAAAGGTTCCTTTATGATCCCAAAAATGTAAAGTCCTTGTCCTATTTGCTTCAGGACCACATAGTGCCAAAGAGGAATGTGGAAATATTGTGATAGATGTATAAACACATAGACTTGTAACACATGTACCATCTTATGTCTTTGGAATTACACACATTATTTGGGTCTTCGTCGACCCATGTCACTAAAAATTAAAGTGGTAATGTGTATACTAGAAGCTAAAACGTGACGATTTGGCACTGAAAGCATGTTTTTACCCCTGCACATGCATAGTGCACATATCATAATCCTTTGAGTGTTGTTAAGTATGTTATCAAGAGATTATCAATGTTACTTCATGCCAAATGCATTGATGTTAGAAAATTATGAGCAATACCCCATGCAAAATGATGCATTTCAAAATTTTGACACTTGTCTTAGATGTTATATTACATTTATTTCCTAGTTCCATAGTAGGGGCACTCCATAACAGTGTGTGGAGGAAGGAAAATTAATTCAAGAATGCCACCTATCTACTTACGGGGTTTACTCTACGGACATCTGACATAGCATGCACAATCATAGGATATTAAAGAATACCCCCAATTTCACTAGATATTAAGTAATTCCTCCAAAAATCCTTCTATTTGACCCTCTCCCAATACACCTTTCCAATTTAAAAAAACCAATATTTTCACTAGATATCCTAGGTACCCAGTTTTTCCATCAAATTTTTACTACTTGTTTTTATTTTCACCGTTAGTATAGTGTAATTGCACACCTCTTAAAACCCCTAGAAAACTTGCATGGTGAAATATGAAATCTTAGTGAGAGAAAATATTTCAAGATGGAGAATACCCCCCTAAACATATGTCGACTTCATAAATCTATCATTCCAATCGACTTCACACCAAATTCACTCACAAATCATATACATTCAAACACTAGTCTAACTCCAAACACACTTGGATTCATGTCTCTTTCACAAACAAATAATACTTATTCAAACACTAATCTAACTTCACACATAGTTGGATTCACACCAAATTCAAACATAGAGTACCTATTTAAACCCCCCAATACCCTATTCAACCCCCTATATACATAATTATAAATTCCCCTAATATTTATACATTTTTACAATATTATATATTTCTTCCATTCTTTAGAGAAGTAAACCCGCCAATAACAACTCATATGCTATAATATTTCCTACTTAGTGAACCCCCATGTCTTTCTCACCTCAAGAGGCCTACCAAAGTCTGTAGAAGGCAAGTTGGGGGAGTCCATTTTATATCTTTCGAGAAAAAATTATCATGTTATTAGATTGGTTGAGACAATTGCTTTAGTGCATGCTTCCTTTGGCTCATTGCTTCGAGGAATATTGTTCAAGGACTCAAAGATGCAGTTGAGAGGTAAGAACCCCAAAAGAGTATGATTAGAAAACCATCTTTCCATAGGTATACAATTGTTTTTGCAATCTCTTCTTCTAAATTAATAAAATATCTCTTCTTCCCTCATCCCTATAAAATTGAATTCTTTATGTTGTTCATACTAACATATGTTTATCTTATATTTAAGGCTAGATCAAGCACATAAATTAGGGATTAAGATTTATTCCATCATTTTGCGAAGTAAATTTGTTTTTTGTTGTTTGTTGTTTTGTGTGAAAGCCACTTTGGAGAGGTTGGATGCTCTCAACTCCTACTCATATTTTTGCAACTCAACATATTCAATAGAAGAATTTGGGAGCTCATTTCCATGCCTCCTTTATTTCTATCTCTCACCAATATACGATGTTGTTCTTCTTTTCTCCTTTTCTTTCTTACTATATAGGAAAAAATAAGAGTGCCATTAATTGTTGTTATAGGAGGGATGCCCAGCTTCCTTGTTGTAGTTAATTTCATTGTCTTAGCACATGCAACCTAACTACCCCCATCAATAAATGGCGATTCCATAGGGTTGGATTTTTACTACACAAAGCCTTTTGGTTGGTTTAGGTCACTATTTCTCCAATTTGTATCTTTTTGGGTAATCACAACACCTTAATTTCCTTAGATAATTGCTAGGTATACAACCTTTTCAAGGAATTTTAAAACAAAAATCTTTTTTTTCTTTTGTAGGGAAATGCTAATTTATGAAAAAACAACATTGTTAGACTTTTTGTATGCACAATCAACATTGTTGTTCTCTCCCCCATTATCCATTATGACCATTTTCTGTTTTTAAAAGCATTTTGAGCTTGTTTCCAATGTTTTTAGTTAGAGGTTTTTGTTGTTGATTTGAGCTATCTCCATGCTTTGTATGAACAATTTTTTTGGGGAATTTCATCTTGTGTGATTCTTTTTAGATTAATTGTGATATTGTATTTTGATTCTTCAATCTATTAGAGACTCAAGATACTTCATTGTTTCTAGTTTTTCTATAAGTCCGATTGTCTGAATTGTTTTATGTTTCCTTTGAGCCCTAATCTTTACATTCCATTTCATAAACCATTGATTTCATAATATTGAGGTTGTTGTGGTGAATTTGATTAAATTGGAAAAGTAAAAAGAATCGTAATAAGTTTTATGATGAAAGGTTTTTGAATTGCAAAAGTTTAAAATTTATTCTCTTTTCAAGAATTTCAATTTCAATTATTTTACTAATTCCAACAATCAAACACATCATTGCACGTACATGTGCACCTTTAAAAGAACAAAGTTGGTTGATCATTTTCCAAATTATAGTACTTAAAACTCAACCATATGATCAGAAGTATACCAAAATTTACTTTATAAGCATGAGCTATTCAAATTTCATTATTTTACTACCCATCGACCAATGTCAATTCATGAAAGAGTCCCATGAACATAGGACTATGATATTTCCTTGAATTCCACACTGTCAAAGAAAGTACTTAATCTAAATTGGTAGCCAATACTTTCTCAAAGAAAATTAGATAATGACCCTTACATTCCAGCATCAGTTGTAAGATGGCGTATAAAGCACATGCTATTTGATTTTGTTAAAAAACACTATAGTGTATTAAATTGACACTTTGATACCCACATATGACTACCCACCTAGAGGTACTTTGTGCAATCCACTTCTATGTTGTATTTATGTGTGACCAACCCAATGATGATATGATACCTCTTAGACTACTACTCTAAAGTGATGTATCACATTCCTAGAGTCCCTCTCACTTTATCCTTGTTGCAGATAGATTTACCTTTACATTATGTTAATCCTCTTGGTGAGTGAGTTAAGCTCATTGATAGTTGCTAGTCTAGATTCTGAATCAAACTTTCCTTATATAACACATGCATTTCAATAAACAAAAATGGAAAGAAATGTACAAAGAAAACTTATTTCCAACTCTCTTGAGGATGCCTATCCAACTCAACTATCATTGGGATACCCTTCTCATTCCCGTGCACAATTTATTAAAACAATCCCTTCCTCAAACTCTTATGCATAGAATTAACACAATATATTATTTAAATATAATGTACTTTTAGGTAAAGTAATCGACATCCCAATATCAAATTCATGTGTTCTTACATAAATCAATAATAACACTTTTTTTTCGAGGGGAATAAGATCAATCTATATAAAATGTAAAGGTAATGTTTCATAAATTCATATGCTCGAGTCCTAATTGGACATTCATGTTACCAAAGTTCAGATCCTCATGTCCTTAAGTAGCCACATGTATTGATCCTTTGTTGATGGAAATATTGAATCTTATTGTGGCAGAGAATCTAATTTATAGTTCTTTAATCTGCACACAAGATCAATACTACACTACTGAAGAAAGAAACTAATTGATCCTCCTTAATAATTGAAACATGATCCATTAACTATTTTCAACTCATCATTCTAAATTTATCCAAAGTTTTGATGCTTTCAATCACTTTCTCTATCTCATTTCTATTAGCTTTATATTCTCTATTTGTAGGATAGGAATATGATACACTAGAAGCTTAGAGCGAAGACATGTCATACATGGATATCACTCATAGTTTTTTTTTCAAGTTGTCTTCCCTTTTTGTGGCTTTGATATGTGGACACACTTTTACTATTGAGAAATTGTGGCCGATTGTGGTTTTCCTTAAGGAAACACATGAGGATCGTATTGTTCTTCAAGGAAAAACATGACTTATTGATAAAACTTCATCTAAACCACGTATTAATGCATGTATTATTCAATTATTATGACTTAATTTATCATGTATATGTGTCATATATTAAGGGTGTAAAATATATGTATAAAATAGGTTTAACACCCTAGTTTTCACCCCATGGTATTGAAATTGTACATGATGTATATATTGTATGAAATTATGGCAAGGAGCTCAAGGCCAAGGCTCTGCCATTGATTTGGTGTTTTGTGTATAAGTGATCAAGGTTGATACATATGGTTATAGTGCTAGTCAAACACAACACATTTTGAGATATCATGTAAATATACAATTTAATAAAATACCACAGCTAGCTATGCACTGCAACGTGAAAGAGATAGGGGCATGATTTCACAAGGAATAGGGAGGGGATTTAGTCAAACACCTGAGCCATAGGGTGAGACCAGATGTCAATGGGGAAACCCGTGAACCCTCAGCTATCTTTTTGTCCTCTGTCCTTAATCATTCAATTCTTCTAGAAGAATGATTAAGGTAGTTAATGCCTTGGGAAGAGCAAGGCATGGAAGTCATATTTCATGTCTAATCAAGCCTACAGCTCATAGTCTGGGGAAGTTGCATTCTTGCTTTTGAAGAAACCAATCGCGGGATGTGTTCCCAGTCTGTCTTTCCTTAGTCAAGGTATGCCATACGTGACATTATAAATGTAACACCCTGGTTTTGACCCCATGGTATTGAAATTATACATTATGTATATATTGTATGAAATCATAATGAGGAGCTCAAGGCCAAGGCCCTACCATTGATTTGGTGTTTTGTGTATAGGTGATCAAGGTTGATACCTATGGTTATAGTGCTAGTCAAGCACAACACATTTTCAGATACCATGTAAATATTAAATTTAATAAAATACCATAGCTAGCTATGCATTGCAACGTGAAAGAGATGGGGACATGATTTCACAAGGAATAGGGAGGGGAGATAGTCAAAATCTTGAGCTATAGGGTGAGACTAGATGTCAATGTGGAAACCCATGAACCCTCATATACCTTTTTGTTCTCTATCCTCAATCATTCAATTCTTCTAGAAGAATGGTTGAGGCAGTTAATGCCTTGGGAAGAGCAAGGCATGTCAGTCAAATTTTGTGTTTGAGCAAGCCTACAACCTACAGTCTGGGGAAGTCACATTCTTGCTTCTGAAGCAAGAAATCATGGGATGTGTTCCTAGTCCATCATCTGGATTCACCTAGGACGTTTTGATGTTCATTCCCATTCCATCCCAACTCATTCAAGGTTGTTAATCGTTCCCTCAATCGATTATCGATTTCATTCTATGTTGTTGCCCGTCCAGAGTCAAAGAGTGTTTCGCTCATGCATAGTTTTCTATAAGTATCTTCCTTTGTCGAGACCCTGTTGGCAGGATCACAGTGTTATCCTAAACTATAGAGTGATATGAGACCCTATTTCTTTGTGTTATAGAGTGAATCATGTGTTGTTGTGTCTCCCCGTAGTTTGTTGTGATTTGCACCATGGTTTAGGTTTGAATTGTATGTAAGACTTAGTAGTGGAAGAGACTCCGAATGGGCATGATAAACCTAGTGAAGAGAGGAACCTCAGGAAAAGATAAGAGTGGTTGGTGATTCTTCTCTGCACACCCTGAAGAGCACTGGGAGGGAAGGCATGGCTCGAGGAACTGTGTAGCAGAGAAGGGGATGCTTCCTTGTGTTGGGGTGCAGGTAATGTGGATTCCATGGTAGATAGATCTTGTGGAGGTGTCCCTAGCTCTTGAATGAGCCACTAGCTTAGCCATTCTTCCTTTCCACAACCTTAGAATCCTGTGAAACCCAAACATAGATTGGCTTGGCTAACATCCTATGAAACCCAATTGTATATTGTCTTGGCTGGGCATCTTGTGAAACCCAATCAGACATTGTCTTGGTTGTGTCTTGTTTTGCATTTGGCCATGTGTAATCCTTGGCTGGACATCCTGTGAAACCCAAATGTTAGTTGGATTGGCTGAATATCTCATGAAACCCAGCAGTGAGATGGCTTGGATGAGTTCCTAATAAACCCATCTGTTGGCTTGGCTGGTCCTTAATGTAAATGTTGGCTTGGATGAATAGACTGTGAAACCTAGTAGTGAGATGGCTTGTTTGTGCAGCCTGTGAAACTCATCTGTTTCAATTGTTTTCCTGCAACCTAATAAACCCAACTGTGTGTTGGCTTGGCTAGACAGTCTGATAAACACATCTGAAGGTTGGATTGACTGTGTGTGTTATAATATGGCTTTGTGTGTGTCTGATGTTCCCTAGTTCCTTGTGGAAGTCATGCCCAACTTGGGGGTGGTCGTTGTGTTGAGAGATCAATGAACACAACTGGCCTCTGGTTGGGTGGAACGTTGTAGCAACATAGCTAGTTGCGGGACAACTTCATATTTAAGATAAGTATTCTCTGTTATTATTATTTATGCAATGTATTTGCTTATGAATGAATTGAATATGATGAATGCTTACTAATGATTTCAGTAGAGTTACTGTAGTTAAATATTCCTGCATTTGCATCTGTATATCCCTTGTATGTTTCAATGTATTCTGGTTATGATCATGGAGGCTAGAATCCTAGTTACAGAGTCAGAAGGCATCTAACATAAGTGTTTCTGCACCCTGGGATCCTCCTACGGAAGGCGAAAGGCGAGAGGCGAAAGAGAGAAGTTGAAACAGAGTTGGATGCTGGTTTTCGACACCCCAGGATTCGCCTACAGAAGGCAGAAGGAGAAAGGTGGAAAACAGGAAAGAGACAAGGCAGAATGTTATATTTTTGATTCCCAGAATCCTCCTATGAAAGGAGGAAGTCAGAAGCATAAAAAGAGCCGAAAATTCCAAGGAAAAAGTGTATTTTCCACACCTCGAAATCCACCTACGGAAGGTGGAAAATGGGAAAATGGTTAAGGTAAAAATTTTGTTTTCCGGTTCTTGAGTTCCACACTGGAAGGAGAAAAGGAGGAATGTGGAGGGAAAAAATATGGATAAAGGATTTCGTCATTTGTGACTTTTTCGATTCCTGAGTTCTGCACTAGAGGGCAGAAAGGTGGAATGTGGAAGGAAGAAACATGGATAAAGTATTCCGTCAAAAGTTATGTTTTTTATTTCTGAGTTCCGAAGGTGGAAGGTGGAAAGTGAAACATTGTTTGAATGAATCCATCACATGCTATGGTTCTGATTCTTGATTTTGAAGTGGAAGGCAGAAAGGGGAGTGTGGAAGGAGGAGTGCGGAAGGAGGAGTGCGGAAAGGATAGATTCAGTGTGGAAAAGGCATTTTCGGTCACATAGTTGATCTGCTGATGGAGGAATGGATGTTACAGTGGTTCTTGAGCCTATGTATGAATTTTGAAGTGTGTTTCATAGCCATTCCCTGTGTTTCAAAATAAGAACCACGGTTCTTTAAGAAAATTTTTAGTTCTGCATGATAGTCGGGGTATGGGTACGTGACATTGTGGTGTCATAGGTAATGGTTACAATATTGGGCCTGGAAGGGCCAAGTTAAATAGCTACATATAAAAAGTTGCAGCAATAAAGAGTGGTATATAGCAGAACCACTAAATCTAACTAATGTGTCCAAATGTCTCACGAAGCACTTGTTAAAGGGAAAACTTCAAATTAACGGTGAACCCAATTACATAAATATTTTTCACTCCATAAAGTGACTTTTATACCACTGATATTTGAGTGCAATATCCAAGGGGGAGGGGACACGTAATTTATGCACATCTCCTATCGCACACAACAAAAGTTTATTTTTCCATGCTAGTTCTCCCAACAAAATCATCATTAACCATTGATCTGTTTAGGGATAAACCTTTTCCATTGATCTTAATCTCCATCATGGCGATTAGTTCCTATTTTCTCAACTAAATACCCTTTTATCTTCCTCGTTCTTTTATTTATGAAATTCACCTTGGCCATAGATCTATTTCTACCATGATCTCAACCATCCACACTTGGAGTGAACAGTTGGTAAGTGATTTTTGAATTTTGAGATTATCACATAGCTAACAATGGTGTTTATTAACACATTTTTGTAGAGTCATAGTGCAGATTGGAAAAGTTGGTTGTGGCTCAGCCATGAGAACCTACAACATGAATGATGCACAGGATCCCTATGGGCACGAGGAAGATGCTATGGGGGAAAACATCTGAGTTTGAAATGCTGAAACAAAATCTAATGGGAGAATATATCAAGAGACTCCTCCTGATTTTGCATCCACCATGAGAAGCCTAACGGCGGAGATGCAAAGTTACAGAGAGGATAATGCAAGAATGATTAAATCTCAACAAGAGCAGAATCATCTGAATGCAGCCATGTTGCAGAGTTTGACAGACATCCAAAGGTGGATGAACTCTGGGCATCCAGAAGTACATCTAGAAGGAAGTAAGAGCAGTGCTAGAATAAGAAAGAGATCTTCCAGTGGGTCATCTGACTCTGAAGGATCCAATGGAGGTTCAATCTCTTCATCTCACAGGAATAAGAGGAAGAGGCATTACCTAAACAGCTGACGTGATGAATTTAAGAAGGAAACACCTCCTACCTTTAATGGTGAGATAAAGACTAGTCAAGAAGCTAAAGATTTCCTTCTTGGGATGAAGAAATATTTCCAAGTCCAATACTTCTCTGGAAATATGAAGGAAAGGGTAGCCATCTTCAATCTGAATAGAAGAGCATCCATATGGTGGGAACACCTCAGGAAAGTGAGGAATATCAATGACAGAAATATTGTGTGGAAGTAGTTCAATAAGTGTTTCAAGCATAAATACCTCTCTGACAGGTACTATGATGACAAGATTAAAGATTTCTATGAGCTAATATTTGTGCAGCTGACCATGGAAGAATATGCAAACAAATTCTTGGATCTGTTGAGGTATGCCATGTATAATAGGGATGATAAAGTGAAAATCCAACATTTTCTGAGTGGATTAACTCAATATTACAAAGACATGATTGAGTTTGATGAACCAAAAAATTTATAAGAGGCTACAAGGAAGGATAAGTATTGCTATGATCAGAACAAAGGAAAACCTCATAACCATAAGGAAAGGAAGGACAAGAAGAATGAGAAGTTTGACAAAGGAAGTAAGGTTTCAAACCTTCTCACTTCCAGAATCAGTAAAGGAAGCCATCACAAGCTATGGCTAAGCCAACCAGAGTGATGGAAGATAGGCTGAGAAATACAAAAGAGATCAGAGAACCACTCTAGTGTTGGAGATGTGGAGAAAACCATATGCGTAGGAATTGTCCACTTGAGAATGGGTATGTAAGGAAAGCTTATAAAATATAAGGAGCTGAAACTATCGGTCAAGTAGAAAGGAGAATCCCTAGAATTTATGCAGCGCTAGAGGACCATCATGAATATCATCAGTCAACTATGGTTGAAGTTGCAGGTAAGATTGCTAAGAAATATGTTTCTATTTTGATTGACTCTAGATCTACTCGTGGTTATATTACTCCTAGAGTTGTTGGGATTTATGCTTTTAAGAATTTAAAGTATAGAAAATCATGGTTAGTTCAGCTAGCCATTGGAACCAAGAGAAAAGTTAGTGAAGTGGTAGAGAAATGTCCATTGGAGATGGATGGGTTAGTCACCTATGTGGACTTGATTGTTCTGCCACTTGGTTCCTATGATATTCTCATTGGAATGGATTGGTTAGAAGTGCATAGAGTTAAACTTGACTGTTATAATAAGACTTTTGAATGCATGGATGAAGAAGGAAATCCAAGGGTAAGAGGTATTCTAAAGCTGATTTATGTTAGGCATATTTTAGTGATGCAACTGAAGAAGTTTTGTAGGAAAGGTTGCATATTGTATGCATCCCATGTTTTGGAGGCAGCAGAGAATGAAACTCCTAGGTCCGAGGACTTTCATGTGTTGTAGGAATTTAGGGATGTTTTTTCTGATGAGATTCCAAGACTTCCTCCAAAGAGAGATATTGATTTTATAATTGATCTTGTGTCTGGGGTAGCACCAGTTTCTAAGACACCCTATTGGATGATCACACTAGAATCGCTAGAGCTAAAGATGCAGTTGCATGAGTTGTTGGAAAAGAAGTATATCAAGCCAAGTGTGTCCCCTTGGGGAGCACCAGTTCTGTTTGTGAAAAAGAAAGATGGTACACTCAGGTTGTGTATTTACAGATAGTTGAACAAAGTCACTGTGAAGAATAAATACCCTTTACCTGGAATTGATGACATTTTTTATCAAATGAGAGGAGCAAAGGTATTTTCCAAGATTGACTTGAGGTCTAGTTACCATCAGGTAGGAATCAAAGATGAAGATATTCATAAGACAACCTTTAGAACAAGGTATGGGAATTATGAGTTTGTAGTGGTACCATTTGGTCTCACCAATGCACCAACTACATTTAGGTGTCTCATGAATAGTGTTTCCATCAAGTTTATGGACAAGTTTGTTATTGTCTTCCTGGATGGCATTCTTATTCATTCTAAGAATGAAGAAGAGCATGAAGAAAATATGAGACTTGTATTGTAATTTCTAAGGGGGAATAAGTTGTATGCAAAGTTGAGCACATGTGACTTCTATAAAGATAGAATTAATTATTTGGGTCACATTATCTCAAAGGAAGGAATACCTGTGGAACTTGGGAAGATTGAAGCCATTATGAATTGGCCAACCCCAATAAATGTGACAGATGTAATATATTTTATGGAACTTGTAGGATACTACAAGAGGTTCATTGAAGGATTCTCCAAGGTTGCACATTCAATTAATTCTTTGAAAAAGAAGGGGATAAAGTTTGAATGGACACCAAGATGTGAAGAATGGTTCCAGCAATTGAAGAATATTCTTACAAGTGCACCAATATTGAATATTGCAGACCCAAAAAAGGACTTTGTGGTGTGTACTAATGCATGTAATCAAGGACTTGGAGGAGTTCTTATACAAGACAACCACGTGGTATGTTATGCGTCCAGAAAGTTGAAGGATCATGAGAAGAATTATGTTACTCATGATCTAGAACTTCCAGCCATAGTACATTCTCTCAAGATGTGGAGGCATTACTTAATGGGAATAAATTTTGAGCTAAGGAAAGATCATTGTGGTTTGAAGTATTTGTTTGATCAACCGACTCAAAATTCCACACAAGCTAGATGGCTGAAGTTTTTGTGTGATTTTGATTTTGAAATCAAACACATAAAAGGAAAAGAAAACAAAGTGGTTGATGCACTCAGTAGGAAGGTGCATGAAATGCATGTGGCATCTCTTAGTATTTTGCAACCAGATTTGAGACAACAGATTGTTGATCATACTATTGGGGACGAAATATATGTGCAGATCAAGGACAAGTTGCAAAAACAAAGTCTTGAAAAGAAGTATAAGGGATATAAATTGGAAGAAGATGAACTTATTACCTATAAGAACAAAATTTATATTCCAAATGTAGAAGACTTGAGGAGAATTGTTATGGATGAAATCCATCAAGCTCCATATTCTGGTCACTCGAGATATCAGAAGACAATTTCTACAGCCAGAAAGCAATATTTTTGGCCAAGAATGAAAAAGGACATTAATGAGTATATTTATAATTGCATGAAATGTCACTAGGTGAAGGTTGAGCATCAACACCCAACAAGTTTATTACAGCCTTTGCCATTCCTCAGACTAATGGGAAAATAGAAAGAGTGAACCAAGTGCTTGAAGACATGCTTCGCATGTATGTGATGGATGAACCATCCAAGTGGGAAGATTATTTACACTTGGTAAAATTTGCATACTATAATGGACATCAAGCATCATTGGGAAGGAGGCCATATGAAGCCTTGTATGGAAGAAGGTGTAGGACCCCAGTGACTTGGGATAATCCAATGAACATGATTTTGCTTGGTCTAGAATTGCTCAAGGAAATGGAGAAAGAGGTTGTAAAGATCAGGAAAAACCTAAAAGCAGCCCAGGATAGACATAAATTATACGCATATAAGCATAGATTGCATAGAGAGTTTAGTGGTGGGGATCATGTTTACCTTAGAGTGAGGGCAAGCAAGAGTTCCTTGAATGTTGGAATTTGTGCCAAGATGTCACCTAGATATTGTGGGCATTTTGAATTGCTTGAAAGAATAGGGCCAGTTGCATATAGAATTACATTTCCTGCTAGCACTAGAGCTAATAATGTTTTTCATGTTTCTCTGCTTAAGAAATATGTACATGATCCTAACCATGTGATAAATTGGTGTGTGATTTTGGTGGAACCCGAGGGAGAGTTCCAAACCAAGCCATTGTGCATACTCGACAGGAAACTCACAGTGCTCTGGAATCAAGCCATTGGATAGGTAAAGGTGCAATGGAAGCACTACAGTCTGGATGAGGCTACGTGGGAGCTAGAGGATGCCATGCGATTGGCACATCCAATTTTGTTCAATTTTGTAAAGCACTGAGACATTGATAATGAAGGGAGAGGGGAATGTAGTGCCCCAGTTTTCAACCCATGTTATTGAAATTGTACATCATGTATATATTGTATGAAATCATGGTGACGAGCTTAAGGCCAAGGCCTTTCCATTGATTTGGTGTTTTGTGTATAGGTGATCAAGGTTGATACCTATGGTTATAGTGCTAGTTAAGAAAAACACATTTTGAGATATCATGTAAATATACAATTTAATAAAATACCATGGCTAGCTATGCACTGCAACATGAAAGAGACGGGGGCATGATTTCACAAGGAATAGGGAGGGGAGTTAGTCAAACTCCTGAGTCATAGGGTGAGACTAGATGTCAATGGAGAAACCCATGAACCCTTAGCTACCCTTTTGTCCTTTGTCCTCAATCATTCAATTCTTCTAGAAGAATGGTTGAGGAAGTTAATGCCTTCCGCAAAGCAAGGCATGGCAGTTAGATTTCATGTTTGAGCAAGCCTGAAACCTGCATTCTGAGCAAACTTGCTGCCCGTTAGGGGAAGCTGTTTTCTTTATTCTCATGGGGGATTCACTTGTTGACAAATATCCTATCATGTTAGTTCATATTGTGGGTTTTAAAATTATTAAAACTTGAACCAATGTATTGCAGGTATTGGGGGGATAAGGGGTTTAAGGTGGGGGTGGGTAGGGTGGTTTATAAGGATTGAGGTATAAAAAGGGGTGGGGAGGATGTTTTAAGTATTGTGAGGGGGTTTCAACAAAAATAGTTTGAGTCAATATCTCTGGAAATTAATGGTATTCTTTAATATCCCACGATCGCACATGCTATGTGAGATGTTCACTAAGTGAAGTCCCCGTGTTTATTCTGAAGCAAGAAATCGTAGAATTCTTACCCAGTCCATCATCCAGAGTCACCCAGGATGTTTTGATGGTCATTCCTGTTCCATCTCAATTCATTCAAGGTTGTTGATCAATCCCCTAATTGATTATTGATTTCATTCTGTGTTGTTCCCCGTCTGGAGTTGAAGATCATTTTTCTCATGCAAAGTTTTCTGTAAGTATTTTCCTTTACTGAGACCCTAGTGGTAGGATCACAGTGTTATCTTGAACTATAGAGTGGTATGAGACCCTGTTTCTCTGTGTCATAGAGTGAATCCTATGTCGATGTGTCTCCCTATGGTTTGTTGTGATTTGCACCCTGGTTTGGGTATGAATTGTATGCAAGAATTAGGAGTGGAAGAGAATTTGAATGGGATTGATAAACATAGCGAAGAGAGGAAACTCAGAAAAAGATAAGAGTGGTATGTGATTCTTCTCGACACGCCCTGAAGAGAGCTGGAAGGGAAGGCATAACCCGAGGGAATGTGTAGTAGAGAATGGGATGCTTCCTTGTGGTGGGTTGCATGTAATATGGATTCTAGGATAGATAGATATTGTGAAGGTGTCCCTAGCTCTTGAATGATCCACTAGCTTAGCCATTCTTCCTTTCCACTACCTTAGCATCCTATGAAACCCAAACATAGATTGGCTTGGATGATAGCCTGTGAAACCCAATTGTATATTTCCTTTGATGGGAAGCTTGTGAAACCCAATCGGACATTGGCTTGGCTGTGTCTTGTTGTTTATGTTATATTTTTATCATTCAAGCTAGCATTATGATATTAGGATCTTTAACTGAGAGAATAACATGCACAACAATAAAACACAAGAGATAAGAGACACAAAGAACTTTCCTCGGGGAAACCATAAAGGAGAAAACCCTGCAACTTCCTCAGAGATATAATTAGCACCAAAATTAAAACCCAAAAATAGTAATATGATCTCCCGACATCAGTACTCTCTCTCTCTTATCCCAGTCTCTCCTCTCTTACTCATGCACCCCAATGAGTGAGTGTGTGTGTGATAAATAGAGAGGCTCACTCTCTATTTATATTCTTTCATTCACTTGAAACCCACTCCAACATATCGACCTCACTTAATAATTACTTACTAGAGCCGACATGTCTAGGAGTGTCTAATAACCCTAGTTCCCCACAACTTGTGGGGAATTTTTCTCGTCCGATGAACAAGGAGGGTTATCCTTAACACAATGGTGGGGACTATTTCCCTAACTTACAATGAATCACCTAGGGTCAACTTCTCTAGGATAGTCTAATAACCCTAGGACCCCACAACTATGGGGACTTTAACCCTTGACAAATAGGAGGGTTACCCACAATGACTTGACATGGCTTGTTTACATTATAGAAACTTCCTGAAATAAAAATTGGGGTATGACATGACTCAAATACATTATAGACACATCTCAGAATAAACATCGTGATACAATACATAATATATACGGATGAATACATTCCGAAGTTACTATTACATCAACACTCCCTCTTAACTAGGAAGGTATTCTATCGACACAATTTATCAGCACAAGTCTTCTTCTCTATATCATCTGGATCATCATCAAGTCCTCATCATCTTCACCTTCAAGTCGTCTTCATATTCAAGTCATCTTCATCTAGATCGGGATCATCACTCGATCTGGATCATCTCTGGTCTAGAACATCTCTGCTGGATCATCATCACAGGTGCTATCTCTTTATTCTTCTCGTCATAGGAAGTTCTACAGAGCCAGCCCTTTTTCATGCTGGTTGTAGGCCTAGCCTCCATGTAGGTCTTCTTTAGCGCTTATATCTGATCCTAAGTCAGAATGGCCTGACCAACACTTATATCTGATCATGTAGGAACCAATCCTATAATCATATCAGAAAGGCATGCCCAACACTCACATCTAACCATGTGGGAACCAATCCCACAACCTTGTCAAAAAGGCCCAACACTCACATTTGACACATACAAGGAACCAATCCAACATACATGTTCAAAATGGATTTGTACTTACATTTGACACATGTGAGGAACCAATCCAACATACATGTTCAAAATGGCTCTACACTTACATTCAACACATGCGAGGAACCAATCCAACATACATGTTTGAAAGGGCTCTGCACTTACATATGCACATGCAAGGAACCAATCCAGCATGCATGTTAGAAGGACTTGCACTCACATCTGATCATGTAGGAACCAATCCTATAGTCATATAAGAATGGCCCCCAGTCCCAAACTGAGCTACCTGGTAACTGACCAGGTGCCTCCATTCCAACAATGGCATTTAGCGCTTATTTCTGATCATGTAGGAACCAATCCTACAGTCACATCAGAATGGCTTAGCACTCATATATGACATGTAAGTAACCAATCCTCTCACCATGATAGAATGGATCAACCCTTACATCTGACCATGGAAGGAACCAATCCTCTCACCATGTCAGAATGGCTTTGGGTCTCATCATTTCCCCTTGGAGGAAACCTCAATCTGGAGAGCACCAAGCTTCTCGCTGAAGTACTCAAACTTCACCCTAGCTAATGGCTTTGTTAACACATCACCTATTTGTTCCTCCATCGCAACATACTAGAGCTTCACTGCTCCCCTCTACACCATATCCCTGATATAGTGATACTTGATCTTGATATGCTTCGACTTGTCATGGAACACTGGATTCTCTGACAACTTCACGCAACTCTGGTTGTCACAATGTATACAAGTAGCATCCATATGGAGATCAAATAAATTAGATAGTAGCTTCCTCAGCCATACTGCCTCACAACTAGCTGAACAAGCTATGACATACTCTGCTTCAACTATAATCAGTGCCACACAAGATTGCTTATTGCTAAACTAAGAGATCACACCTGATACCATACTGAAGCAACACCCTGAAGTACTCTTCCTATCGATGGCACTTCCTACCCAATCTGAATCAACATAACCCTCCAAGTTAATCTTGTGATTCTCCTCGTACTTGAGCCCATAATCAATTGTACCCCTCAGGTACCTCATAATATGCTTTACAGCAATCAAGTGAACATGTCTCGGATCTGTCAAGAATTGGCTCAAGGTGTTCATAGCAAAACAAATATCTAGTCTCATGTTCGTCACGTACATCAAGGACCCAATCATCTGACGATACATTGTAGCATCAACCGTCTCTGATGAAGCATCACTCAATAGCTTCATGTTCGATGCCATAGGTGTGGTCATGGCCTTGCAGTCCATCATCCTAAACCTCTTCAATATCTCTACTGCATACTTCCCTTGTCCACACCTCCATGCCTAGAAAATAGTGCATTGAGACATAACAGGAACATCACTGGTCTTCCGCCTTCAACCTTGAAGAAAATGTTGGAATCCACTTTGCTCTCAATAAATCCTAGAGTCATCAGTAATCTATCCATGCTGTCATACCATGTCAAGCCTCAAGATATTCTGTAGTCACTCTCTCTGAAGCATCATACTCCCTCTATATTTAGTACTCTATGCACTGAAACATTCTGTATTGGAGTGACAAGTATCTTCCTCTGCTACTAATATTCTATGTATCTATCTAGGGTCACTGGATACCAAGATATTCTATCTTTGAAAGCATTCTTGCACCCATCTATGAGCTTGTCATCCTTTATCAACCTTGTAGCATAGGTTCAGATCTTCATCAATATTATCATGTATATGTTATCCCATGGGTGTCTTCTGAAGTCATACAAGGCCTTCTGCCATTTGCACACATGATTCTACCTATCATGTGTCTCAACTTCCACTAGCTTCAAATGTCTCTTCATAGTCTATGCCTTATTTTCATGAGAAGCCTCGTGCTACAAATCTTTCCTTGTATCCCACGATGTTTCCATCTACTGCATGATGGAACTATGAACTTTCCTTCATGTATTGATACTGCATTCTAGACATCATTCTTCTTGAACTGGTCTTCCCTTTCTTCTTGGAAGGTTCTGCATCAATGATGTCGCTGCATTCGTCATATTATTTTTCATCTTGAACTATCGTTACTTGTTCTTCAGAACAAGTCTCATCCTTTTTTGCTTGTAGGCGATTATGTATGCGATCTTTCCTACAAGTTAGATTCATTTGTATGGTTAGAAACATTTCATATGGCATATTCAAACTGGCAAGTTATTATGCATAAATATATGATCATGCAACTACTTTAGCCAATACAACATTCATCCATATCTCACAGAAAATTTTCTATATTCCTTCCATCTCTACCAGGACAACATTGAGATTGTGCACTAATCCAATATGTCAACAAAGAGGTTTCATTCTAGATAAGTAGCAATGGAGAGTTGTATAGCACCATGAGCTACTTACCCATCACATGCATATTAGTAGTATACTGCCATTAATGAAAACATTCTATCATGCATAATACATTACTGAATATAAACAAATGCATAACAAAACAATATCATGAAATGACAATTGAATACTTATCTTTGTTTGTTTCATGGGTAGAATCCTTCTTAAGCCTTCAACTTCATCGTCTTCTACATTCATAATAGCATCGTTTCTTATACAAATGCTAACGTGGATAAGAGGTTCTCCAAAAGTTGAGTTCTTCATATTCCTCATCACTTGAGGGATCTTCTTTGAATGGTGAGAGCTTGATCTTCAGTTGCTACCATCTTCTCTTCTCTTCTTCTTTTACCGCTTCAATTTGTTCTTTGATTTGAGAGACCCTTGTAAAGTATGACTATATGGTCTCTGCATTCTGGATCTTCACATTCTTCAACTATTTTCTCAAATTCATATTCCAATTAATGTTATTTCCTTCAAATGGCTTGGTCAAGGAATCAAACATCTTCGGTGTCTTTAAGAAAGACACTTGTGGTACAAGCTGATCCATTATTGAATCAACAATGATCTTCTTGGCCTTGACCAAGTTCTTCTTGTGTAAGGATTTGAGCCTCATCTCCCTCTGGAACTAGAACGTCTCTACTTATGTAGGTGTCCAATTCATTTTCTTCAGAGAGATCATATACTTCCATGATTGCAAGTTGTCAACTTCAACAAGCTTATCATTAAGCTGATGTGATAGATCACTTTGAAATGAGAACCTCAAATGCAAATAACAAAAGATTAGATCTTACCGATTTGAGGTGTCCGTCCTGGTTTCGTAGCTGGCTGGTCTAGGGATTGTCAGGGAAAACCTGATTTTCAAAACTTGGAATATTTCATATCTGATTGGACATATCTATTCAAGTTGAGCTGTCCAATCTACTCCTTTTTTGAAAATAGTGGAGGGAAGCTCCCAAAACAGGAAGCCCTAGTTTTTAAATTTCTTCTGTAGAAATTCCTATTACTGTTTCTGTGCAATCTCTACAATTACCACTCCTTTGTGTCTGAAATGTTGTATTGAGGTAGCGTCACATGTCCCTATTCCAACACCATAGGTTTCATCAGAATTGGTTTCACCAATTGGGACTTATGATCATTTTCCCAAGGTGACATGTTACAGTACTGTTCAACACAACGAAGTTGTAGGAACGTCAATGTGTCACTGGTTCATATTCTAAGTCTGAAACTTGGACCACAGAAATTAAGTTCTATACCCTTTTTGGAACACCTTCATAAATTTGATTTGGACCTATGTATCCCAAGATATAGCAATTATCCCCAGATGTTCTGTTTAGGGATGAATTCTAGAAGAGGCTGGAACCCTAACGTGGAGGGATTATATCTCCTAGAATATAGGGAATCTGAGGCTTAAGTTTGGAAAAATTATACATAAGGATTTTATCTTCTACCTTTGTAATTTGAAGCTCCTAATCCTTCTCCAATCCCGAGATATAGCAAATGTGCCAAAACTTATCAGTTTTAGTATTTTAGGGTTTTTCCAGCTTAGGGTCAAACTAGGGTTTGACTTTCCCGAAGTTTCACCCAACCAAAAATCTTGATCCAGGTCTCTAAACTTTGATTTTGATGAGGAGAGAAATCCTATGCCGGGATCACTCAAAAATTTCTTCTTCTGTAGAAAGCCCTAATTTCCTGCACCAAAACAGAAAATGCTCGGAATCGAATTCTGTTTCAACAGAAAGATGCGCCCTTCAATGGAGAGTTAGCCTAGCATACTTTTGCTAATGGATTGTGGAGAGAGACCCAAAGAGTAAGAATCCCTAGCTTCTGCAGCTGCACAATGTCTTCTTCTCAGGTCAGCTTTGATACCATGTTAGATTTTTATCATTCAAGCTAGCATTATGATCTTAGGATCTTTAACTGAGAGAATAACATGCACAACAATAAAACACAAGAGACAAGAGAGATAAAGAATTTTCCTCAGGGAAACCATAAAGGAGAAAACCCTGCAACTTCCTCAGAGATAGAATCAGAACCAAAAGTAAAACCCGAAAACAGTAAGATGATCTCCCTACAGCAGTACTCTGTCTCTCTGATCCCAGTGTCTCCTCTCTCACTCTCTTCCCCAATGAGTGAGTGTGTGTGTGATAAATAGAGAGGCTCACTCTCTATTTATATTCTTTCATTCACTTGAAACCCACTCCAACATGTCGGCCTCACTTAATAATTACTTACTAGAGTCGACATCTCTAGGAGTGTCTAATAACCCTAGTGCCCCATAACTTGTGGGGACTTTGCCTCCTCTGATGAACAAGGAGGGTTATCCTTAACACAACGGTGGGGACTATTGCCCCAAATTAAAATGACTCACCTAGGGTCAAATTCTCTAGGATAGTCTAATAACCCTAGGGCCCCACAACTACCGGGACTTTAACCCTTGACAAATAGGAGGGTTACCCACAATGACTTGACATGACTTTTTTACATTATAGAAACTTCCCTGAATAAACATCGGGGTATGACATGACTCAAATACATTACAGAAACATCCCAGAATAAACATCAGGGTACAATACATAATATATATGGATGAATACATTCTGAAGTTACAATTACATCAATAGTTCATTTAGCTGTGTGTAATCCTTGGTTGGACAACCTGTGAAACCCAACTGTTAGCTGGCTTGGCTAAATAACCTATGAAACCTAGCAGTGAGATGGATTGGTTGATTTCCTGCTAAACCCATCTATTGGCTTGGTTGGTCCTTAGTGTAAATGTTGGCTTGGCTGAATAGTTTGTGAAACCCAACAGAGAGATGGCGTGGCTATGTAGCTTGTGAAACCCGTCTGTTTGGCTTGTTTGCCTATAGCCTGATAAACCCAAATGTGTGTTGGCTTGGTTGGACAGTTTGATAAACCCAACTGAAGGTTGAATTAACTGTGTTTGTTATGATTTGGTTGTGTGTGAGTTTGTTGTTCCCTATTTCATTTTGGAAGTCATGCCCAGCTCATGGGTGGCAGTTGTGTTGAGAGATTAATGAACACAACTAGCCTATGGTTGGGTGGAACATTGCAGCGACATAGCTAGTGGCAGGAAAAATTCATCTTCAATATAAGTACTCTATGTTATTCTTATTTATGCAATGTATTTTCTTATGAATGAATTGAATATGATGAATTCTTGCTAATGATTTCAGTAGAGTTACTGTTGTTAAATGATCCTGCATTTGCATCTGTATATGCCTTGTATGTTTCAATGTATTATTTTTATGATCATGGAGGATAGAATCCTTGTTACAGAGTCAGAAGGAATCTGACTCAAATGTTTCTGCACCCTGGGATCCACGTGCAGAAGGCGAAAGGCGGGAGGCAGAAGAGAGAAGTTGAAACAAAGAAGGATGTTGGTTTTCCACACCATGGGATCCTCCTGCGTAAGGCGGAAGGGGGAAGGTGGAAAATATGAAAGAGACAAGGCATAATGTTGGATTTTTTATTCCCAAAATCCATCTGTGAAAGGTGGAAGTTAGAATTAGAAAAAGAGTTGGAAATTCCAAGGCAAAAGTGTATTTTTCGTACCCTGTAATCCTTCTATGGAAGGTAGAAGGCGAGAGGAAGAAAATGGGAAAAAGGTTAAGGTAAAAAGTTAGTTTTCTAATTCCCTAGTTTCGAATTGGAAGGTGTAAAGCAGGAATGAGGTAGGTGGAAATATGGATAAAGGATTCCATCGTTTATGAGTTTTTCGATTCCCAATTTCTGCAATGGAGGGAGAAAAGGTGGAATGTGGAAGGAGGAAACGTGGATAAAGTATTCCATCAAAAGTTATGTTTCTGATTTCCAAGGTCCAAAGGCAGAAGGTGAAAGGGTGGAAGGCAGAAGGCAGAATGTGGATTGAATGAATCCATCGCACACTATGGTTCTAATTCCTGATTCCAAAGTGGAAGGTGGAAAGGGGAGTGTTGAAGGAGGAGTGTGAAAAGGATAGGTTTAGTGGGGAAAAGGAATTCTGGTCATAGAGTGGATCTATTGATGGAAAAATGACTGTTACAGTGGTTCTTGAGCCTAAGTATGAATGTTGAAGAGTGTTTTCATGGCCATGCCCTGTGTTTCAAAAGAAGAACCATAGATCTTTAAGATAATTTTAATTCTGCATGATAGTCGAGGTATGGGTACGTGACAACAGGGCCCACAATGTATGAGTTTAGAATAAATATTATTGTTTGAAACACATTACAAACAAAATATTCTGACAAATGGGATAAGGAGTTTCACTAATATCAAATTAGAAAGAAAAAAGAGAAAAGAGGATATAAATAGAAACCAAAATATCATATCCAAATCTTCCCTGCGGTGGGAATATCCATTCTTAGTTATGAAATGGTCACAACCATCAAAACAAGTAACATGGATCCATGAATATAAAAGTGAAAAAAACATGCCATGAAGAATACACAGTGGATCCATGTCGAAAGGATCATAGTCACTAGCACATTCAATGATTATCTACATCTCAATATAAATTAAAGAAATGTTAGTAACTGGGGAATATTTCAATTGGCCTTCCAATATACTTGGGTGACAATGTCAAGTGATGGTGTTATCTCATCCCAAGATATAATCCAAACCAATAGTACAAGTATCCCTATGTGACTAAATGATTTGATGTATAATGCAGGAGACATGATTTGATTATTAGTCATTAATAGACGTAGGTCTACCCATTTATGATGAGATTGGGTTCCAAGGTACAAAGCACAATCGCCAAGTCTTAATAAATTATTTGATGTCAAACACTTGATTGATTTAACCAAAAAGGCGTCAATGATGTATACCCACTATCGAATGTGAGGGAAATTACATTGATTTCTATAAGACCCTGGGTGCTACTATGGGGTTTATGAACTTGGTTCCTAGATAATGAGTCAAAATCAATAGGAAATAATTGATTGTTAGAAGGAAATAATTAGTATATCTCATCAACTAATAGGATATGTAACATGAAAATATGGTGCAAGTGTATGGTGAATGGTAGGAGGTGGGTTTCTTGGTGGTTTAGTAGGTCGGTGGTGGTTCAGCAGTAACACTTGTGATGGTTCTTGCCCCTCCTCAGGGGGAGAGGGACTATGGAAGGAATGAAACTTTGGAGGAAGAAACAATCCTCTTGGGAACAGAACATGACAAATGAAAAGGACTAATCAATTCCTAGACAACAACCAAAGAAGGGGAAGGGTGTAATGGAACAAGAAAAGAGGAAGCAACTAACCCCGGTACAAGAAGGATAGGACAATGCATCCCGAAATCCAAAATGATACCACGTCTTTAGATCAAATCAGAAAGAGTCAGGGAGAAAATTCAATATATGAAAGAAAGGGCCCTCATAGGAAAATTTGTGGGGATCTGGCCCATAGAGAAGACTCTGGTATGGTGGATTAAATCAATGTGGAAACCCCAAGGACACTATGACCTCCAACTGGGAGCTAAAGTTTTCTTTACCATTATATTCTTCAATGAAGAGGACAAAACAAAAGTTTTCAAGAATGGTCCCTACTTCTACAACTCGGTGGGTCTCTTCTTGAGACCCTGGAAAGAGAGATTCGACCCTAACAAAGAAAATATTACAATTGCACCAGTATGGATTAGAATGTACTCTCTCCCAATGGAATACTGGAAAGAATAAATCTTAATGGACATAGGGAACACCCTAGGTGCCTTTATCAAAGTCTCCGAGCAAACTAGACAGAGGAAATACATCTCGTATTCCAGGATCTGCATCTACCTAGACATATCAAGAGATTTACCAGATAGAATAGAGTTAACATGGGAAGATGAGGAATGGTTTCAAGCCATAGACTACAAGCAGATCCCATTTAGATGCATGAGATGCCATGAACACAAGCATCTGTTTAGAGACTGTCCCCAAAACAAGAGACCAGGAGGGAAGAAAGATCAAGAAATCTAGGATGCGGAGGGATTCACCAATATTCAAAACAAAAAGAGGCAAGCTAGAAATATCTTAGGTCCAGAAGTTCACAAAAGAGTGCAGACCTAGAACCGATTCTAGACCCTCCAGGAAGATCAGACAAAAGACTCGACCAATGCACACATAGATGCCATGAAGGACAAAATTCTAGGAAAACAACAAGAGGAAAAGGATAATGACACCCAAGGAATAGATAATATTTTATCCCCAAAAGATATTCATGGCCCTATGAAAACTACCCCAGATACCCTTCCACAAAACCGACCTAAGGAAACCCAGAAAGTTTCAAGAATGGGGGAAGCTGGGTCTGAAGACATGGAAATAGGAGACCTAGATCTGGACAGAATGGAAGTGGCCTGCTCTGATAAAGATCCAGTGCTGATCCCCCCATATCAAGTGTCTCTTTTGGAGAAAGCTATCATCCAAGCCAAAAACACAAACACCCTAGGAGTCGTGACTGAATCTCTCAAAGTCACCAAAGGTAAAGGGAAAAATATAAAGAAAGATAAAAGAGGTAGACTGAGCAATGTTTAGAGAATCAAAGCAATAGGAGAACAACTAGTGGCTTCAAGGTAGTATCCAACAATAGATGCAACCCTTTCCCCTTCCAATTGAATCCTCCTTAATGCAGATTACAACCTGGAATATCAAAGGCTATAACAGCGCACTTAAGAAGTGCCTTCTTAAAAGAAGAATAGACAAAGAAAAATCAGGGATAATCTTCCTGCAAGAAACTAAATGCTCAAGAAAATATCTTGCAAGTATAGCCCAAAAAGTGTGGAAGGGTTGCGAGTCGATTGCAATTGATGCCAGAGGCGCGGCAGGTGGTCTGGGAATCCTATGGAACTCTCATATGGTGCCTTTATCGGGTTTTCTCACCACCAATTGTACTATCTCAGCTGAATTCCACATTCTCAACACTAGAATAAGAGGGTTCATCTCCAATGTTTATGGTCCCCCAAGGGTGGACCAGAAGCCTGCATTTCTAGAATCACTCTCAGACCTAAAAACTTTAGTTCAGGACAAAGCATGGATTATAAGAGGTGACTTTAACCTGATAAGAAACCTTGAAGAAAAAAAAAGGAAGTATTCAAAACTTAAATTCTGCAAGTACTCTTTTCAATAACACCATAAATGATCTAGACCTGATTGATGTTAGAAATTCCAATGGTATCTTCACATGGAACAATAAACAGTTAGGGGACAAAGGAATAGCTTGCAAACTTGACAGATTCCTGCTTTCAGAAATGGTCATGATGGCCTAGGGCACCCTCAAAGCAGTCGTCCTACCAGTGGCGGGATTAGAGCATTGGCCCATTAGTCTGGAATTAGACAATGTCGGAGTCAACCCTCGCAGACCATTTAGATTTGAGAAATTCTGGCTCCTCCATCCGAACTTTCAGGAGAAACTCAAAGAATGGTGGGAAATATCCCCTCCTATTAGGTGCACACGCATGTTTCAATTCCAATAAAAGCTTAAAATTCTTAAAGACCACATCAAGAAATTGAATAAGGAGTCCTTTGGTAACATATTCCAAGAAAAGAAGGCATTAGAGATCAAGATCCAGCAACACCAGTCACAAGTAATGCTCAGTGGCTACACTGAAGAACTGAAGCTTCAAGAAAAGAACTTATTGAAGGACTTCAATCAAAGAGAGACACAAGAGGAAGTCTACTGGAACGAAAAGTCGAGAATTAAATGGCTCCAAGAAGGGGAACGAAACACTAGTTTTTTCCATAAAGCGGCCATTCAACATAGGCATGGTAACAGGATGGATAGATTGAAGAAGGAGGACAGAAGCATCACCGAATCCCAGGAAGAGCTGGAGAACACCTTAAACTCTTACTTCGCCAATCTCCTTGAGGAACTGGAAAGATATAGGGAGGAAGCTCAAAGAAAGGTGTTAAGCCACATTCCCAAGCTCATTATGGAGGATCATAACCAAATACTTGGCAAAGCCATCAAGATGGTTTAGGTAGAAAATGTTGTTAATCAAATGGCCAAAGACAAGGCTCCGAGCCCGGATGGCTTCACCACAAAAAAAATTCCACACCAGCTGGGAATGGTTGAAAGAAGAAATAGTGGCCTTATTGGAGGATTCAAGGAAATCAGGAAGTGTTCTTAAAGATCTCAATTCGACTTTCCTGCCTCTCATTCCAAAAGAAAGTGGAACCGAATATCCTAGCGAACTAAGACCATTCGCCTTGTGCAATGTGATCTATAAAATCATCTCCAAGGTAACAGCTAATCGTCTAAAACCTCTCCTTCCTCTTATCATTTCTTCGAAGCAAGCTAGGTTCATGGAAGGAAGACAGATCCTGGATGGGATAATTCTAATGCATGAAACTATCCACTCCCTCAAAACAACTAGGACTCCAGGTATGCTTCTGAAACTTGACCTCTCCAAAGCTTACGATAAATTGAATTGGTAATTCTTGGCTAGCATATTAAAAGATTTTGAATTTGCGGAATATTGGTCTAACTAGATTATGAATATGGTCTCCCCTACTTTTTTCTCTATTTTGGTTAATGGATATCCCTTGAGCCCCTTCAATGCAACCCGAGGTTTTAGACAGGGAGACCCCCTTTCTCCTTTCCTCTTCATAATTGCAGCTAAAGGGCTAGGTAGGATGCTCAAGAATAGGAGAGCAAAGAATAGAATCTAGGGATTGTCCCTAACATAAGGGATGGACCCCCAAACCCGCCAACAGTTCGTGGATGATAACATGCTAATGGGCCCATCCTTAGTGCATGAATCCAGGGGAATAAAAGATTGCTTGAATATCTTTTTGGAAGCTAGTGGCCTTGAAATTAACAAGGAGAAATCTTAGATCTACTTCTTCAACACCCCCAGGATTACTAAGAGAAACATCCTCAGGATCTTGGAATTTCCGGAAGGCATCCTTCCCTCTAAGTATCCCGGAGCACCAATCGCAGAATCAAATATTAAACAAGTCTCTTGGAAAGAACTGCTGGACAAAATTAACAAAAAGCTAAGTCTCTAGACCTTCAGAGCCCTCAAATTCCTGTGTAGGTTAATCCTAGTAAAATCAGTGCTGTAGGCCATGCCCATTTATCTATTCTCAGTGTTGGCATCCCTAAAATCCATTATCAAACAAATCAGGAATATCCAAAGGAACTTCCTCTGGGGGGGAATGAAAGACAGTAGAAAATGGCCTCTGGTGGATTGGCAAACCATTTTCTCCCCGAAGGCTAAGGGAGGATTGGGCCTCAGAGACCCAGTTGATAACAACAAAGTTATGAGTGCTAAGATCTGGTGGAGATGGGTGAACTATAAAGATGAACCATGGGCCAAACTATGGCATTTGAAATATGTGCCACACTAGCCACAACAATCCTTAGTAAGGTTCAGAGAAAATCTACCAGGCTCCAGCATCTGGAAGACTGCCCAAGAAAACAAGGGTTTGGTTCAAAAATACAGCTTCTGGGAAGTTCGAAACAGCCAAAATGCAATATTTGCAAAAGCTAAGCTCTGAACTAGGAACCTTCTATATCTTATGGGGAAGATACACCTCTATTATGCTCCTTCCTCCAAATTAACTCCATGTTTAAGGTGGTGGAGTTCTAGGATAACGACAATGCAGACCAAAGGTTCAAAAGATGGAAGGAAAAAAGATGGTGGAAAGATAAAGCACCAGGGGAGGACATCAAAAGTTTTTTATCAGAGCTCTACAAGAAACGTTTCTCCAAGAATGAGGCTCCTGACAAGCTTAGATGGGGGTATACGATCTCAAGAAACTTCAATCCAAAAGAAGCCCTAGGATTACTAACCGAAACCCAGAAGATTTATCCAAAAGCCAAATGGATTAAAACCTGGAAGGGAGGATGGTGGCCCAAAATATCTGTTATTTGTTGGATGGTCATAAAACGCTGCATCCTAACTTGGGACAACCTACAGGTCAGAGGATTCATGGCCCGTCTCGCTGCTACATGTGCGAAGAGAATTTCAAGTCAATAAATCACCTGCTAGATGAATGCAGGATTGCAAACTCCTTATGGGAGAAAGGGGCGACAATCTTCAAAAAAGATCATCATGCATAAGGGACAACCGGATATCATAATTGCTGACTAGCCCATAAACAATTTCAAAAACAAAATTGTGAACCGCCTGTGGGAACTTTTTCCAGGATTCACACTTTGGGAAATTTGGGAATCTAGAAACAAACAAACTTTTGAGAACAAAGCTAGGAAACTTGAAGAAATATGGAATTCTATAGAACCCTACATGAAAGAAACCATATCACTTCAATAATGGACACATAAAGAATTTTTAGTTGAAAGAAATGAACGTATTATTTTGCATGATCTTGGGATAGGAGAAATACCTCCCAACAACTCGATTGCTCATTCGCATCCTGTGCATGCCTCTAGCCCGCATTTCTGGAATGCTCCCCCAACATGGACCTTCAAACTCAACGTAGATGGAGCGACCAAAGGAAACCTAGGGCCTACTGGATACTGAGGTGTCATCAAAAATTCGAAGGGAGGCATCCTAATTTTGTTTTGGGGTTCCATAGGAACCAACATGAACAACATGGCTGAGCTGGGAGGATTAATCAATTACTTGAATTAGGCAAAGAAAATGGGTAAAACACCTCTGGTGGTGGAGGGAGACTTTCAGATCATAATTAACATTGCTCACAGACTTCAAGCATGATCCTTAATGACCTAAGTTTCCAAAAATTGGAGATGGGAGAGTAGGTTAAGCATCCTCAGGCAGATCCTTACAGGAGATGAAGCCTTTCTGCTAATGCATGTTAAGCGGGAAGGGAATAAGGTGGTGGATTCCATGGCTAACATAGGGGTGGAGAGCGAGTTCTCTTTCCATGCAGAGGAAGATGAGGATGGTGAAAAAACCCATCAAATCTAGAATAGTTGCTCAAAGCTGGCGGATGATGTTGCGAGGCAACACGCACTGCATTATGCATGCGAATGATAGATGGCTCCATGCCGAGGGAAGGCAATCATCCGGCGTGTCGACATATAGGGAGGGCCCGCAAATGTCTAGTCGATAAATTTGGCAAGACAAGTGAGTTTTAGATTTCCAGTTGGGGTGCGATAAGGCATGTCTTAACCCATGATTACGCTTGCCTTAACACATGGTACTCCCTTGATAATTCTCGCCTTACACGTGGCCCTGGTATGGATCACGTGGAATCCAAGCAAGGCAGTCTCAAGTCTAGAAGGAGGGAGCAGATTTATTGAAGATGCCAAGGTCACCTTAAAGTCAGATTTGTGGGAATGAGGAAGGCAAGAAGTGCAGGTACAACACTTCCCACTGAATTGGATAAATTGATATCCATGATAGAGGCCCATATCCTTTGGACTACCGCAAAACACAAGGATGCGAATCATTTGCAAAAGGTGAGAGATCGACTCGAGCGTGGAAAGTGGCAGGGCATTATGGCAGGCTCGAGGGGAGTTAAGGAAGATGGATATAGGAGGAAAAATCTGGTCTCAAATGGCCTTATTTATTGGAATCCAGAGGAGTCTAAGGACCTATCCAAGTTTCTGTTCATCCTTCTTCTTCTATCCACTATTTTCCTGTGTGACTGCACCATGCCGAGGCTTTGGAGAGATCAAGCCAGAGCAAGAGGTCCTAATCGAGGTGGTAATCCCAGTGATGCTTCTCCCAGTGCTGAGGAGGATTTGATGCCCCATGATAGGGGAATACCGACCGCTTCTCCCTTCAACTGGGGAGACCAGTACATGGCAGAGACGCCAACTGTTGTCGAGGTGTTTATAGCTATCATGGAGATTGATCTCCTCCGGGAGTTTGAGGGGTTAATGGGATTCCCACTGCTTCCTAATCCATTCTGTACAGCACGCATCCTACTCGCCAGAGACATCCAAGCCAAAATTATTACTTCTTAGGGCATCCACGAAGCCATGGAAATTATCCAAAGAGGACAACAAGAAAGTGTTATGGGGTTTAGACTTTTGGAGCATTTGGCACAAAATATGCTTGTCAACCCTAGTGCCAAATCTCCCAACCTGGGGAATACACCAGCTAACTCTCCAGCTTCAGCCATGCCACCCCTTGGGAGGATCAATCTCATAATCCACCCAGCGAGGCTGGAAGCTAGGGGGGGCCCTTTGGGGGTTCTTCGGCCTAGGCATCTCTCTAAGAAGCGTTGTTCATTATAGGGATCATGGAGGTTTCCTTTTCTATGGTCTATTTCTTGTCAATAGGTCCTAGTACTGACGTTTTGGTTAATTCTAGTTGTACTGCTATTAGGGTTTTCAGTGATGAAAGACACCATTTTTGGGTAGTCAGAAGAGACAGCCATTTCCAAGCCTAGTCATTTTCTTGGTTTTGTTAGAAGAGATAGGAATTTATAAGCCGAATCTTATTTGGATGAAGGTCAAGCTCTATCAACATTGGGAACATCCCCTCTTTGTAACTTTTGGTATCATAATAGAGTCTCCTACTTACTCATAAAAAAAAATAGGATATGTATAAGCGATTTGATTGATGGGACTAAAGATAACAAACCACTAGACATTTCTCAATAATGGGAAGTTTGACATAAATTGCCAATGAATATGAGGAGTCTCTGACACAAGCTTACTAACTTCTCTTGAAAATGAATGCAACACATATATGACTTGGGAAACAAATAGAACTTAAGCATACTAACTAATAATTTAATCTAGCAATGCTAGAGGCATTGAATGGATGGTTCATGATGATTGGAAGGATAACCTATAGGTGGAGTAAACACAACATCATGGTACAATTTCTAAACTAATACTAATCCCAACAACAAGAGACTCAATACAAATAGATACCATTTTGAATGATGGAAATCACTAACAACTACTATATGAACAAAATACATAATAAAGGTCGATATTCTTTCCCCCACCTTTTTTTATTTCTTATGCTTTCTACTGTTTTTGTATTTTTTTATTTTTTTATCAACATGAAAAAATATCAAGTATGCTATGTTACAGTGGGAGGAATGAGTGGAAGGAAAGAGTTATATAGAAACACTATTTCATGATCATTGCATGAAGCCACATTTGACATATTTTTTCCGAGGTTTGATCACTTAGGTAATTTTTAAAAAATACTAAATTTAATTTGCAAAAATAATGTCGCACTAGTACTATTTGTTCTCTATATGTCTACCAAATATTTTTAGGATGATTCCATCATTTAGGCACTCAAAGATTGCACCCACATAGACATATACCTTATCATTTTCCAAAAAAAATGTTACTGCTAGAAAATATAAAACTTGAGATAATTATTGTCGGAACCTAATCCGTTAGGGTTATCTGAAGACAAAGAATCATGTGGAAAGTCCAAGAGACTTCATGGATTGTGAATCCAAGAGTCACAATATTGTATTAATATGTATTCTATCTTTATAGAATAATACTTTTCATGCCTAATTATTTGTGTATGTGATTGTGTTTATTTAATATTCACTTATATATGCCCACTTGGGAATCCCAATGGTGGTATCAGAGTGTCTTAAATTTCTTAGGGCATGTGGTTTTTTCTATTTGGATCACCATGGTCTATACTTATTGATTCCCTATTTCTGATCCTCTGTTTCACTCAACTACCGTGACCTAGTTCCTTCTTTTTTGGAGTCATCCTAATCTTCTTGGTGAAAGTGTGGTAGATAACTATATTTATACTTTAAAGGGAAGCTTATAAGTTTCTCACCTCTATTGCAAGGATTCAATGCACCGCTTTGGTGGTGATTTTCATTGTTGATATTGTCATTATGTACATGGATGCTTGAATTCCACCGCATCCAATTGAGGAATCTAGTATTTTGAAATGTGGAGAGTTTTGGAGATGTATTGCATATGTGTTTGTTTTGTTTTCCATAGACGAGATCGAGCATGAATGGAGGTCCACAGTTCCCTCCACAACGTGGTTTGAAATTGATGTTGATACTTCTACTGAAATTTGGGTAAGTTCTCAAAATCTTGTTTCTCAACCATATGCTCTAAAAATGGTGTTTGAGCACTATTGACTACATATATGAAGTTGGTGGAATCCTAAGTTGAAATTTATGGTTCTAAGAAGCTACTTGTGGGTATCAGGACCAAAATACAAATCACATGCAATAATCATAGTCTTGGAAAACATTTTGAATGGAGTTTCCATTGAAGTTGGGGCACTTGACTAACTGTTCATGCACAACATTGAGAAATTGATGTTATCTCTTCCTTGATTGTTTTCTTCTAATTAGCATGTGGATATCTCTTCCCTAAGGGTTTGCAAGAAGCTATGATATTTCCGTTCATATATTTTATTTGTTTTTATTGATTTTGAGATTTGTTAGAGTTGAACAAATATCTATTGGAAATTAAGCTTGTCTCAACAATTTGAAAGAAGATTGTCATTGTGCGAATGTTTTAAAGAGAACATTGCCAAATAAAAGAGATATAGAGTTATGGAGTCTATTCATCAATGAAGAACCACAAAATTCAACATATCATCATCAAGGGACATTTGCAGTAGTCTAAATATGTTATCATGTGGACCTTTTTCCTAAAATAAAGTTAAAATTTGAAAAACATTGTTGTAGTATAAATATAAATTGTTAATATTGCACAATCCAAGTGTACTAAAAGGTATCTAATTCACTTATGCATTCAAAATTTCAATTTGAAACATGTAAAATTGCAATTTAACCAAAATTATTCCGAATTGTATAGTATTTAAACTAGTTTAACATTGAAATTTCCAAATTGAGCACATCTAGTACTACTACAATGATGCATTGGAAATAATACAGATAATAAAACAACACGTATACATATGCAGAAGCCATATGCCATGCAGAGCTTAAAATAAGATTATAAAAATAATATGTAAATGTTCGAATTTCCATAAAAATGCATAACTATTATCATATGTATGCCTTTCTCACCAAGATTACAATTATTTTCCAAGATATGGTTTAAGTATGCTCTTATTCACTAATTTGTGTTAGTTGTAGCATTCATGTAACCTGTGTGTTTATGTTAGATACACATTCTCGTAGATGCCATAGTTGGTAAGAACATGATTTGATTCTATTGTGCCTAATGATCTAGCTGTGGGCTCTTATACCAATAAATTAAGAGATGAGACTATAGTGGGAAAAATAGCCAGCAACCAACAATTTGTTCACGGTATCTACTATGGGTGAGTGCACAAATTTGAGGGACCTTTTAGATGCAATAGTAGAGTGAAGCCAATCATTCAAGATCCAGAAAATAGAAATCATCCCAAACAATGCCGACCATGCCAAGACTATTCCCAAGATTTCCAACATGTTTTCCAATTAGGATAGTTAAGTACAATGTGCACGCATTATAATGTACAAAAAAATGCTCGCATTATAGTGTAGAAAAAACATGATCGCGTTCAGGTGAAGAAAAATGAGCAAGGGTGAACGTGTTTTGGTTGCTAAAAGGCCAACAAACTCCACCTTGGGGATCAATCTCTTCCTTGTGAGGTATTTACTCCGAATCCTCTCATATTAATTTCCCTATTTTCAATAATTTCTATGCCCTAATATGAATTGAAACCAATGTTTTTTAATTTATATTCCCATAAATAAATTGACATGCCCAAGGGAAACCAAAACCCAAATTTACTCATAAAAACCAAATCATTTTGACTATTTGCATATGTATATTCACAAGCGTCCTTGTGAATCCAAACCAAAATTCACAAATATGCAAAGTTTCTCAAGTATATTGCAAGGTTGCATAAGACATTTACATTCTCAATGGAAACCAAAACCCCAATTTACTCATAAAAAAAAAAAAACTCAATTTCACTATTTACATACATATATTCACAATCATCCTTGTGAATCCAAACCAAAATTCACAAATATGCAAAGTTTGTCAAATATATTGCAAGGATGCATACAACTAAAAAAATTCAAGTAGAATTCATATCTTCCCTAAAAAACATAAACAAACATGGTAAATCCCTTTCCTCTATCCGAATTATCGAGGTTGGTCTTCCAATAACATTAATAAACACCCTATAATTTTGATGAAACTTTGTAATCCAAGTGTTAAAATAAAGTATAGAAGCTTCCCATGCTTAAAAAATGTTTTCCCTTGACCAAAGGGTACATTTTGGTTAAGGTCAAGATAGTAGAGTTCAATAATAGGCTCTATGAACATCAAGATGCTTAGGGAGGTTGATGTGTTTGATTACATTTCAATCACATACTATCATACATGATAGAATCTAGTGGAAACCTTGCAACCATAAAAGTCACTATACACAATTATGCAAAGTCTCTCATGGGTATATAGAAAGAGTGCATACAACTAAAATAATCAATTGGAATCCATACATGGCCCAAATTACATATAAACAAAGATGTTAAATGGACTTTTGAGTCCAAAAAAATTCATGCTACAACAAATAATTACATATCTATAAAAATCCTTGCCTATATTGGGATTAGACCTTTTTCCTCCTCTTCTAGGCTCTAGCCCTTGCCTCTACCTACAATATAGGAATTGGTCCTACAAGGGCATTAGTCATCACCTCACAATTTCGATGAAACTTCATAATCCAATCCTTAAAATAAGCTAGAGGAACTTCCCAATCAACATATGCACATAGGACATTTTATGTACATGCATCTAGAAATTGGAATTAATACAAATTTAGGACATAAATTTAAGACGAAAAAATGTTAAATGTTTATTCTTCACTGTAAAATTCAAGATGAATTTTAAAATTTAAATTATAAATAGTTTATGTTATTATTTGTTGTACATTAGTTCTACACTTTCCATTGATTAGAGATATCATTATACCATGTGTCTATTTTTCTAATGATATCTTATTTGTATTTATGATTGTAGTGGCTACTATGGACCACAATGCAGATATTTTGAGAGTTATTGGTCATCTGAGAGAGATTGGTTCTGCTTGGAGGGGTGGAGATGAACACTGCCACTCCTTGTCAGCATCATTGTTGACCATAGTGGATATGATTATTAGATCAAATGATTCTTTGTATAGCATAGTATCCTATAGGGAGACAAAAAGACAAGAATATGATGATGGCTTGAGATACAACAAGATTAAGAAGCTCAAAATAACAAAAGAGCAAATATATACACTATTTAGTGTTCTTGGGATGGATGACATTATAGAGAGCAGTAGACCACATAGTGGTGCATCTTTCAACCAATTAGAGACCATTGGATGGACAGATGGTACATGGTTTTTGATATGCCCCCACACAACAACATGGAAGTACTGTTGTACTTCCTCTGGAAACTTTATGCAGATTTTGTGATGGGAAAACATGTCAACTATTTTGACATGTTGGGCTTCCATGGCATTGGTAGGCAGGTGCCCCAAAACTGACCCAATGCTAGGCATAGAGATGCCAATCAACAGATACCTCCACACCGTGCCTAGCTACCAAGGCCAGACATCCTTCTTTCACATGATATGGTTACCCAGACACAAGAGGATTTTCTTACGCTAGCTGAGATGATTTCTTGGCACACCACAACAATTGACTAACAAGGGCCCTCTTCCTTTGGTGGAGTACAACCACCATCTTTTGGTGGTAGAGGACCATCTATTGGTGGGGATAGACCGACATCCCATGTTCCCTAGAGAGAGCCACATGTGTGCACAACATGTGGCGAATCTTGTTATGGTCATGGACCAACACATGATACCTCTACAATGACTTGTGGTCAGGTAAGGACGTTGTAAAAAATCTATCGTTGGTCAATTTAATTTTTCAATATTGTACACATATTAAAACATCCTTAATATATGCAATTTTTACTCTTGCAGGAGCTTGAGGCCTCTAAGGGAGGTGGTAGTGTGCCCAGTGTTATTGTATCCAAGGCTCAAACAACCAACACCGAGGTAATATTTCAACATGTGTCATTTTGTTAATACATGTGTTAGACAATTAATTTGTTAAATGGTCTAATATTTACAATTTTTTAAGTTGCAGGAACCCCATTTTGAATAGGATGTCGGAGACATTGATCTTAGCGAACTGCCCCTAGGTGTATTTTATGATTACCTCAGGAATGTATGTACATGGTTAATGACTGAATCTTGTTCATATTATTTAAATTTATTACCGTACACTCCTTTATAGATTTCTAATTTTTATAATTTTTAAACTTGCAGGTGCTATCTAGCTCTACAGAGGGACAAGAAATTACTGGCAGCGGTCCTTCACATGGGGGAGATATGTCCTAGGAAGAGGTAAGTATATTAGAACATGTTAGTCTTTCAGTACATATTATTGCATCAGTTCATGTCCATGTCTAATTATGGTAACACTTTATGACTAGACACATCATCACAAAATTCTTGCACCACCTATATGGTTTGGATCTCCCCATAGTCCAAACATAGATAAGCATGGTGTCTACACTAGGAGACCATCTTCCTTACAAAAAATGGGTTTCCATGACGATGAACCTCCTGATTCCACAAAAATGTACACACTTCCAATGGAAGTTGCTGGTTAGATTTCAATTCACTTCACAACTAGCTTTTATTAATGTTATTTTTGCATGTTTACAACATTAGGATGTAGAGTCATCCATGCCAGACCTTAGCAGGGTTGTTGATTCTATAGTCAATGTTGCATATACAATTGGGAGAAGTCACACAGAGGTATCTAATTGAATATTTTTACTTGTACAGTTCATTTGTATTGTGTGTGTACATGCATGATGTCCAACTATTTTAGCATTTGGTGAATGTAGCCACACCCTAGTCCATTAGTGCACATGACTGAGGTTGATGTTCAACCTATGACTTCTATTGGTACCAAAGAAATCGAGTGCCATTCCCTAGAACAAACTTTTTCAGTGAGATGTTTATTATTTACATAATTGATTAGTTCTTTCTCATGGATGTACATGTTGATAATTGTTCAGATAACTGACATAGTTTTTTTTATGTACAATTGAGTTGTATTTTAAATTTTCAAATTTTGTTAGTTCTTGATAGTGTTATTTCTACTTGAACAAGAAATACTTTCATTGATTTGCAGTCACCAGAGATGCACATTGGTAGTAGACAGAGGCAACAAGCATCAGAGTCGGGAATTTTTTTTTTAGAGTTTTAGTGTGTTATTCTAGGACAAATCTGTGCTTTTGTGTACAAGAGGAAGTTAGAGTTTAGGGGCATAGTCTAGGATAGATGTACTTTTGTTGGCATGTACATCAACGATGTTTTTGATACATGTGCATTGAAAGGCCATCTAAGGGCCTTCTATTTTAGTATTATAACTTTCACGATATACAAAATATTTCATATGAAGGCTCTTGAGATATTCATAGTTCAGTCTTAAGTGTGATCATACATGTGTGGCCAAGAATGTTTCTATGTGTAATGTTTCCAGTTTTTGATAGATTTTATGATTACATGGAGATATCAATTATAAACTTGAGAACCACGCACAATTACAATATTGCATAATGACAACAATGTACATTTAAATTGTTTTTTACCACGTTCCAATTGCATATACAATGTTAAATTGTATTCACAAAAGTGAAACATACCTAACATACATAACCACCCAACACACCTAAGAAACTGACCCAACTAAGTGGAATACAAAAGCACTTGATCCAACTAAGTGGAATATAAAAGCACCTTACGAAGTTGACACAGCTAAGTGATGCACCTGTGTGGTATACATAAATGAAATTGGTGTTTGGCATGGTGTATTTCATCTAACGAATATATGGGATACACAGTATTTTATCAGTTTGTTAATGTACATGGAATTTGATGAATCACCTTAAGGACCAACTTTCCCATATATGAAAAGTATGTGTGATTTTATTATAGTTTAAATTGTTTGGAGAAGTACTATTCTGAATCTTGTTTTATAAATTATATTTATGTATTGAAGTATATTTATTTACCTATGTCAAATATAAACTAACCCTAAACTTTAACAATGTACACCAAAAATAATTACAAATGACTTGAATACTTTAAAGGATGATTCTCGAGTTGTTAATTAGCTGTGCAGTACCACTCATTGTTATTGTTGTACATGTTTCTAAAATGAAAGTCACAAAATTGAATCAACAATTATGTATTTCATTGACTTGGACTTGAACACAGTGTTCTTATATCCAGGTAATGTATGGAAAAAGAGTATGAGCAGCACCCTGGTGCTATAGCTCGATCCTTTTCATGACGAATACCTTTGTGTGATGAATGTGACTAATAATAAATGTGATAAAACTATTTTTTACTTTATTGGCCCTATTATTTCCATAGTGTTATTTTATAAATTTCTCTAAATTAAATTTATTATATGCTCTAGTGTAAAAAAAAATTCCAGTAGTACGGTAAAACAGTTTGATTATAAGAGGAATAATAGGAACAAAATATACTAATAAGGTATCCTTTGTATGTGTGTATCCAATGTGTAACTCTTATTCAAATATATATATCCAAGCCATAGTCATCATTCTATGGAACGCTGAATCCCACCTACTACAGGCTTTCAGGGACACCTGTTGAATCCCTACCAAGGGTATAGAATTCCAATCGTGCATCACAACTGGGTTTCAGTGGGTCATACAAGTGTGTTTACAAAGTTTCCAAGTGGGAACTCTAGACACACATTCATGGTCCGGGAATTTGCAAAGTTGACCCCTATGTACAAAAATTTTACATTCCCTTATTGAGCAAAACCCTAGTTTCCAAAAATGACCTAAAACAGGATCCCTTGTCCATGGATCTAGAGGAGGGGGACACGCATAGCACTACACTAATGTACTAAGGAAAACATACTCGGGTTCATTGATCCAAAACATTTTCATCATTCTATTGCATGTTGAAGCCCACCTCCTACACTCTTTTAGGGACACCTGTTGAATCCTTACCGGGAGCATAGAATTCCAATCGTGCATCAAAACTAGGTTTCTATCAGTCATGCAAGCATTTTTAGGGAGGTTCCATGTGGGAATGCTAGCCACATGTTCACAGTCAAGGAATTTGCAAAGCTAACCCCTATGTGCAAAAAGTTCACATTCCCTTACTCAACAAAACCCTAGTTTCCAAAATTGACCTAAACCAAGATCCCTTGTCCATGGAGCCAGAGGAGAGGGACACCCCTAGCACTATCCCAATGTCATGAATCCAACAAAGTCGACAGTTTCTCAATCTGAGCCACGGTCATCATTTTATTACATCTTGAATCCCACCTCCTACAAGCTTTCAGGGACACCTTTTGAAACCCTACACGGGGCATAGAATTCCAACTGTAAACCAAAAATGGGTTCTGGTGGGTCATGAAAGCATGTTTAGGGAGGTTCCATGTGGGAACACTAGCCACACATTCACGGTCGATGAATTTTCAAAGTTGGCCCCTATGTGCAAAAATTTTGCATTCCCTTATTGATTAAAATCCTAGTTTCCAAAATTGACCTAAAATAGGATCCCTTGTCCATGGAGCCAGAGGAGAGAAACACCCCTAGCACTATGCCGATGTCTTGAATCCAATGGATTCAAAGTTTCAATGATCAGAGCCACATTCATCATTCTATTGCATGCTGAATCCCACCTCCTATAGGATTTTAGGGACACCTGTTGAATCCCTACTCAGGGCATACAATTCCAACCATGCATCAAAATGGGGCTCGTCTGGGTCATGAAATCATATTTAGGGAGGTTTAATTTGGGAAAACTAGCCACACATTCACATTTGAGGAATTTTCAAAGTTGACCCCTATGTGCAAAAATCTCAGATTCCCTTACTAAGCAAAACCCTAGTTTCCAAAATTGACCCAAAACATGATCCCTTGTCCATGGATCTAGAGGAGAGGGGCATCCCTTGCACTATTCAGATGTCCTAAATCCAATAGATTTGATGGTTTGTCGATCCAATCCATGGTCATAATTATATTGCACGTTGAATCCCACCTACAGGATTTCAAGGACACCTATTGAATCCCTACCTAGGGAATGGAATTCCAACAGTGCAACAAAACAAGAATTCAGTTGGTCATGAAAGCATGTCTAGGGAGGTTCCATGTGGGAACAATAGCAACATGTTCACGTTCTAGGAATTTTCAAAGTTGACCCGGAATTTGCAAAGTTGACCCCTATGCATAAAAAATTCACATTCCCTTACTAAGAAAAACCCTAGTTCCCAAAATTAAACTAAACAAGGATCCCTTGTCCATGGAACTAGAGGAAAGGGGGACACCCCTATAACTATCCTGATGTCCTAAATCCAACTAGTTGAGATTTTTTTGATTCAAGGCATGATCATCATTCTATTGCATTTTAAATCCCACCTCCTAGAGACTTTGAGGGACACACGATGATCCCTACCCGGGGCATAGAATTATAACCATGCATCAAAACGAGGTTCCGGTGGTTCATACAAGTGTGTTTATGAAGGTTCCATGTATTATCACTAGCCACACATTTATGATTTATGAATTTGCAAAGTTGACCCCTAAATGCAAAAAATTCACATTCCCTTACTAAGAAAAACCCTAGTTTCCAAAATTGACCTAAACCGGGATCCCTTATCCATGGAGCTAGAGGAGAGGGACACCCTAGAACTATCCCAATGTCTTGAATCCAATGGAATTAATGGTTTGTTGATATGAGCCATGTTCATAATTCTATTGCATGTTTAATCCCACCTCCTACAGGCTTTCAGGGACACTTGTTGAATCCCTACCCGGGGCATAGAATTCCAACCGTGCATCAAAACGGGGTTCCATTGGCTCATGAAAGAGTTTTTATGGAGGTTCCATGTGGGAGTGCTAGCCACATGTTCACAATCAAGTATTTTTCAAAGTTGACCCCTATGTTAAAACATTGCATATTCCCTTACTACGCAAAACCCTAGTTTCCAAAATTGATCTAAAATAGGATCCCTTTTCGATGGAGATAGAGGAGAGGGACACCCATAGCAGTATCCAAATTTCATGAATCCAACAGATTCAATGTTTCATAAATATGATCCATGGTCATGATTCTATTGCACGTTGAATCCCACCTCCTATAGGCTTTTAGGGACACCTGTTGAATCCCTACCTAAGGCATTGAATTCCAACCGTGCATCAAAATGGGGTTCTGGTGGTTCATGTAAGTGTTTTTAGGGAGGTTTCATGTGTGAATTCTATCCACATGTTCACAGTCAAGGAATTTCAAAAGTTTACTGCCATTTGTAAAAAATTCATATTCCCTTATTGAGCAAAACCTTGGTTTCCAAAATTAACCTAAAAATAAGATCCCTTGTCCATGGAGCTAGACGGGAGGGACACCCCTAGAACTATCATGTTGTATTGAATCCAATTGATTCAATAGTTTGTCTATATGAACCACGATCATCATTCTATTGAACGTTGAATCCCACCTCCTATAGGCTTTCAGGGACACTTGTTGAATCCCTACCTGGGGCATAGAATTCCAACTATGCATCAAAACATGTTTTCAGTGGGTCATGAAAGCGTGTTTAGCAAGGTTACATGTGGGAACACTAGACACACGTTCATGGTCAATGAATTTTCAAAGTTTACCCCTATGTGAAAAAAATTGACATTCCCTTACTGAGCAAAACCCTATTTTCCAAAATTGACCTAAAACATTATCCCTTGTCCATGGAGCTAGAGGAGAGGGCCACCCATACCACTATCCTGATGTCCTAATTACAATAGAGTCGACGGTTCATTGACCTGAGCCACGAGCATAATTATATGGCAAGTTGAACCCCACCTGCTATAGGGTTTCATGGACACCTGTTGAATCCCTACCCGGGGCATAGAATTCCAACCATGCATCAAAACTGGGTTCTTGTGGGTCATTAAACATGGGAGTCTTTTTATACCTTATTTTAAAACTTGCATTAGGAAGTTCCATGAAAACTTGGGTTGTTGACTAATGTCCTTATAGGTCTAAATTCTAGATTCAAGGCAGATGCAATAGGGCATGAGTCATGTAAATATGAATATAATACAACAAATCCATGATGAAGCTTGTGCAATTTATCGAGTTGTAGAAGTCTATGAAATTTATTAAGTTGTCGAGCTGAAAATCTATCAAGATGTAAATAATTAATGATACCATGAAACCAAAATACCTCACTACCTACCTGTGGTCATTCGACTAGACCATCGGGATCACCTCTAATAACAATGGTATCATTTAGCCTCTCATGCTCAGAGTTAGGAAAAAAGTATCGCGACTTTGATTAGTTCTTTCTTGGAATTGTTTGCAGCTCGAGGTTTGTGCCATTACCTAAATTTTTATAATGGCCCTACAATTTTATCAGGTCTATAATATTCAAATACATAACATTTTTTCTTATGTGTGTGGGAAACCTGTGTCAAATATTCTCCTTTCATAACCATCGACCCAAATGGAAAATCATTTCCCTCGGAGTCGCTTTATGAGACAATGAGTGTCTGCTTCCCATCAGAGCAATGTTCCAACCAATAGTCAGTGTGCCATTCCATTATAGCCTAAAATGATATAGCTCTACCTGTGACCACTTTCACAGCTTTGTCACATGTCAACACTTCCATGACGACACTTCACGAGAAGTCACTATTAGTCACTAAAAAAACACCTTGATTGGAGGAGCCATATATAGTGTTTTGTAACTCCATTTGACCTCTTATATAGAGCATCAAAAAGGTATATGAGTAAGGAAAAATTTTATAGAAGACACCAAACCCTAATAATGCATGGAACTACCCTAAACAAGAAATTGTTTGACCCATTCGCTAGTTTTCTTAAGAAAACATGTGACTTTTCCTTGACACTGAAGACTCTGCTTCATAAAACCAATGAATTTCCCTTGAAGTGGCTGAAAAAATATAAAATTATGATAATAATTGATTTAGGAGTGGTTTGGGTGGTTTTGGAACTGATCCTACAGTTGTAAATGATCCCTATTCAACCCTAACTCTTCAAAAAAGTATATAAGAGAGGGAGAGTGGTCCATGAAGGGAACTTGGACTTTGCATTGTTATGCTGGAGAAATTGGGACTCTCATCCCCCCTACATTTTTCCTAGATGTTATATCCATATTTTGTAGAGCTTGGAGGCTGTGATTCTTGGAAAAGAGAAGCAAGAGAACCAAATCAAGGTTTCATGAGGTTCCTAACTTGAGGAGAAGGTAAACTTTGTACTCCTTCCACTTGATAATAAAGATGTGAAGCTATTTCCTTTACAAATCATTGTCTTGACTCTCTTCTTATGATTATATGATGATTCTTATCAGATTAGGGTTTCATGTTTTATTGAATATGATCTCCTTTCATATAGTCAATTTGGTTTAAGGAAGGTATAAATTGTTTTGCAGGTGTATTGGAGCAAGAGGAGCAAGAGGAGGACTAAAGGGAAGCTTGGATCAGTATTTAATGAATTAGGTACAAGAATTTATTACCTATGAATCTTGTTTATTTTTTCTTTCTTAACTTTATACATTAGTCTTTAAACCCTAGTATGTTGGTGGCATCTTAACCCTTGGCCATAGGAACGCTTTCCTCTACAATAGAACCGGTGACACCATTGGGGACCCTTGTCTATTTTTGGGTTTCCTTTCCTTCCTTCCTTCCAATGTATTTAAGGTTTCAGGTCCTTCTTACTACTTATGAGTAACCCTTAATCATGTTAGGACACCTCCCCTATCTGTTTAGGGTTGTTTTTACCATTTCTTAGTTTTTTGTCACCCACTCGTAGATTTTTTCCTGCACAGGTGTGAGTTATTAATGCACTCGTGACTTCCCATAAGGGAACCTACTAGTCACTCGTGACCTTTCCTAAGGAAACTCGTGAGTTCCCTGTAGTAGTGTTTTTTCATCATTTATGGGCTTGTTTATGGTGTTTTAAGCTTTATAAAGGGTCTTTATGGGTACTTTGTCTGTGTATGACCCCTGTGAAGTAGTGTCTCCTATTTAGGGTGATATTTATCTAATTCTTATGTCCTTTTTAGGTATTTATACTTGTTTTGTTGCTTCCCCCCCACCTCCTTCTTTAGCTTGACCTTGTTGGGCACGGTGTTGAAGCCTCTATTTGTGGGTCTAGACTGAACCTTGGAGATTCTTGACCCTTGTTTGTTTCAATCTTGTTTTTTAGTCTCTCTATGCCAAATTGGTTGTGTTTTTTTATCTTTGCAATTCTCCCTTCCTAGTGAGGTTATATCTGGTTTTAGGGAAGCCTAGGGCCTATTAGTGGGGTATAGAGAAGAATTCTATTTACTTTGTTTGTATTACTTGCATGCATTAGTTTGTACGATGTCATTTATTTTTCATTCATAAAGAAAAATTAAAAATAACAATTCATTGTATTATATGAATATATATTATGGCTTAGCCTTAAAGGCATCGCATGTCTTTGTTTCTTGAAAATATAAAAATAAAAAAATTTTTCATGGCTTTCAATTTTCAGTTTGGAAAAGAAAAGAGAAGTAGGAGTTTGATTTTGCATTTCAATTTCTCTTTTGTTTAGTCATATTGTTTCTACTCTTGAGTCAAACACCATTGGTGTCACCTTTGAGTAATGAAAAACCCTTAAAAAGAATGTTTAATATCTAAAATATATTAGTAAGCATTTCTTTCTAGGGATGATGCACACTAGTCTAGGCTAGTGTTTTGGGTTAGGGATATCTTTAACTGCACAAAAATTTAAACTCAAACATAGTGGCCTTTCTTCAGGAATGTAGGAGCATTAATACATCATTAGTACATAGTTTTGACCTTAGCCTAACTTCATTTTTCTTCATGCAATGATATTATATGGTTTAGACTTAGGAGAGTTGATTCAACAAGATATCTAGTTATTTTGGCTTGTTCACACCTACAACAAAACTCCAGCTCAGTCAACCAACACATGTGCTCACTCATTAATGATAGGAGCACTCCCATTCCTCTTTTTGTGGAGTTTGGGTTGACTAGGGGCATTAGTAGTGTATTTGGTAGGACGACGATGATGATGATGATGATGATGATTACGATGATGAGGATGATGATGTTAATGATGAGGATGATGATGATGATGATGATGGTGATGAGGATGATGATGAGGATGCTGATCACAATGACTATGATTATCGTGACGATGATTATGATGACGATGATTATGATGATGATGATGATGCTTGCGATGATCAGGATGATGATGTTGATGATGACGACGATGATGATGATGAGGATGATGACGACTATCATGATGATTATGATGATGAACAATGATGGTGAATATGATGATGAGGATGATGACGATGTTGACGATGATGAGGAACAATGACAATGATGATGATGATGATGGTGATGATGATGATAAGGATGATGACAATGATGATGATGAGGATGATGACTATGATGATGAGGATGTAGATAATGATGATGATGATGATGATGATGATGATGATGAAAAATGATGATGAAAAATGATGGTGATGATGATGAGGAGGAGGAGGAGGAGGAGGAGGATGAGGATGAGGATGAGGATGAGGATGAGGATGATGACAACGATGATGAGGAATAATGATGATGATGATGATGATGATGATAGGTTTAGTTGAAAATTTGCTTTGATTTTATTTTCAAGTATTTGTAATGGAATGATGATGATGAACAATGATGATGAGGAGGAGGAGGAGGATGACAATGATGATGATGAGGATGATGACTATGATGATGACGAGGAGGAGGAGGATGATGATGATGATGATGATGGCGATGATGATGATGAAAAATGATTGAGATGATGATCTGGGAGGAGGAATAGGAGGAGGAGGAGGATGACAATGATGATGATGAGGATGATGACTATGATGATGATGATAATGATGATGATGATGATGATGAACAATGACGGTGATGATGATGATGACGACGATGATGAGGAATAATGATGATGATGATGATGAGGATGATGACAATGATGATGATGAGGATGATGACTATGATGATGATGATGAGGATGGCTATGATGACGATAATTATGATGATGATTACGATGATGATGACTATAATGATGATTATGATGGTGATGATGGTTTTTGTTGGATGCCTCCCTTACCCTCCACTATCCATAGGTAAGGATCCTAAGACCTCATAGTGGCACCCATGGGCCTAAGAAGAAATTAGTGGTGAAGATTATATTATAAAAATACTTGTAAATGTGTGAATACCAAGATGTTGTTGGAGAACATTAGTTATTAAATGGGATAAATGTTAATGAGTAAATCTTGTAAAAATTAGGTAGGAGCGCGCGCGCGTCTCTTTGTGCATACATGTTAATGCATGAACGCTCTTATACACGTGTGTGAGCGCGCTCAAATACGCATGCGTGCACTTTTTACTAGTTTAAAAAATTAGAGATCTAGATTCCTGGGATTGCTACCAATTTTCATGGGTTTTCTACAACAGTTCGCATGTTTTGTGCTCCTAAACTCTGCAATTTGGCTCACACTTAATCATCACTCTTTGATCTATTAGATAGAATATCACTCTTGAAATATAACAAACATATTCAATGGTCTTGGAAGTTAGTGGATACATTGAAACTACAAGTTTTCATTGCAAGAAGAGATCATTTTGAATAGGTATGCTGAATTATAAATAATTGTTTTCATTCACAAGCTTTCAGATCATTTCATTGATTTATGTTTTATCATATTCCTACAACAATATCTCTCTCATAGATAACATTCAATTTTACAAGAAGAATTCCCAACTTCACATCTAAACAAGTCTCATATTCTCCATACAAGATGAAGTATGCAATGTTAACTAATTTACATTTGCACATGAATATAGTTTGATTTCACACAATGACGGCATAGATGAAGTTATCACTTGAGACTCTTCAATTTAAAAAAAAAAAACTTTGAAGTAATCGTGGGAGAGGGTCCATATTGAATAGTTCACCAAGTTGTCCATATTCTCTATACAAGATGAAGTATGCAATGTAGACCAATAATCATTTGCACATGAATATATTTTTATTTCCCACAAGGATGGCATAGATGAGGATCTCTATTGGGACTCTTTAATTTGTATAAAAACCTTGGAAGAAATCATGGGAGAGGGTCCATATTTAATAGTTCACCAACTTGTCCATGCTCTCCTCTTCATGCTAGATTTATCATAACATGCCTTTGAGCTTGACAGGGATGCCTCTACCTCAATGATTTCTCCTTTTTCTAGGGGATTTGCAACCTCCTCATTGTGTAATTAGTCAATTTGTTCTCTTAATAGTAAACTTCTAACTTAATGAGTATAATTTATTCAATTTATTCCCATTACATTGAAATACCAACTTGTGTCTTCCCTCACAACTAATGTGGCATATTACATGTAATGTCATCTCGTCCGAAGGTGTTGGAAATGAAGAATATTTCACTCATCTTCTTTTCACTTCCAATACTTTTTGAACACAAAGGAAGTCATAATCCTATAGCTATAATAACTGCAAATTTGACTCTCTTTACTTGACTCAAATAGAGTATAGAAATGAAACTTTAGTTCGAACATAAAGAGAAACCTTTAATCAGTGTTTATGAATCAATGCCAATAATTACCATACTAGCATATCTGTATTTTAGTTAATTATGTTGGAACATGTCATGTTTCTTGTATAATGGAACTAATACCTTATTTGTCGCTTCTTATGCAGGGGTATACCTCATAGTTTTGACAAAGAAACTCTTGGAGATGGGAAACTCACCTAATAGAGCAAGAAAAACTAGAAGGAATATGCCCATTGAAAAGGAAAATGAGGTAAGAGAGAAGGACAGGTTGGAAATGGAGAGAGTCAGACATGGTCTAGACATTTCCACTGATACTGCGACCGATCCTAACATAGTTGATGGAATAACAACCTCTACTTCAGAACCACAGGTGAAGCGGTTGCTTCCAATAGACCCAACTCAAATTCCAACATTAACACAGTCCAACCAACAATCCATCAACGATCCATGTTGAAGGTATTGAAGACATAGGTATATTGAGAGACATTGAGTATCAAGCATTGGAACTAGGAGCAATGATTAATTTGCAATCTCTCCAAGAATACCACAACCATGTCGAGCACACTCGCAATATGGACCGACATGTGAATGAAGAACCACAACAAATAAGCCCTTAGATTCATGGCTCATGTCCACATTCACTACCTCGATTGTCTATTGCAAGAAAAAGGACTCCTAGATGTATCCATGTGGATGAAATTTGTCTATCAGGCCTTGAAGGTAAGTTTCCAAAACGCACTATCGATTGGCGATCTAGCAAATTAATGAAGGAATATTTTGAATCCAAAGGCGATGCAGGTAAATGTCTATTATTACTATGTTTGTTAAAGTCAAATTGTTTAGTTGTTGTTAGGAGAATTCTAGGCATAAATATGGTTAGAAGTTCAGAGGCTAGCAGTCATATTGTTAGAAATCTCCAATATGCTTTTAATGCGATTAGGAAGTTGTCTCGTACTAAAGATATTTGTGCGGCTCATTGTGTATTATCAGAATCAGTTGTAAGTAAGTCCACATGGAAACGTCTCCTCCTTTCACACAGTTCTCACATACTTAAATTAAATAGAAAATTTGTGAAGAAGTACTTGGTTATAAGAGAAAATATTCAGACTCTAGGTGGAAAATATTGTTGGGATTTTGTCGGAAGGTTGCCTCGTCGAGATATGAAGCTAATTGATGCTATTAAGAACTTAGTACAAAAATTCTAGCATGATCATACCAGAACTTCATCTAACCAAAGAGATGTGCTAAAGCTGAGAAAAGGTTCTACTGAACATGAAACCCACGTCAAACACTTCCTTGACACAACATAGACTAAACTCTATGAGAGATTCAGGAATGAGCACACACAATTGAACCTGGGCCAAAGGTCCTTTGAGAAATTTAAACCATGGTATGGTCGTATATGCATTGATCAAAACACATGATGTTGTAGATACTAGGTAGAATATGAATATTTTTATGACGCATATAAACATATATTATGTGATTTGCATACTAACCTTAAGGAGGGATGCAATGAATCCGTAATACCACCGAATGCATCAAGAGATTTTATCGTCAGCATCATGTGTCCAAGGCATGAAGGACAAAAATACTATGGAAAACCATGTCTATATGTGAATTGTTCCAGGTATAGTGAGTTTTCTCTTTTGAACTGTTGCAGTCATGGAAGCGATGAGCATTAATTTGGCAATATGAGCATGGATATGCAGAGCTTCAAGTACGTAACCTATCAATCAGATAGTGCGAAGGAAAGTAAAAATATTGCATTGGTGAATTCATAGGTGCAAATGATTATTGCATGTTTTCCCTCTTACATGTTTAGTTTCTACATATACATTCTTTAAAGGTCACATTCTAATACGACCCTTGTTTTCATGGAAACAGGTAGAGGTATGTGATTTTTTGACAGAGTTCTACAAGAAAACTAATCAGTATGTTCAACATGTGCACGTAGTGTGATGGAAGGATGCGTAGTACACAAAATGCAAGAAAAACTTTCCCATTGGGACCATATTATCAATTGTGGATTTTGCAGAAAACTAAACCCTTCAGCCACAAAATGAAATTCAGAGTCAATACTACCATTCTGACCAAGTTAGCATCATGGTACATATTACGTATAGGCATGGACCTAAGAGCAGTATTAACAACAGGATAATATAGAAGGAGACAAAATTTTACATAAGGGATGACATATTCCAGGATCTGCATTATGTGCGACATTGTTTTCAAATTTTATATGATCAACTAAAGGAGGGAGATATACAAATGGATCAGCATTGGATATGGTCATATGTTTGTGCAAGCCAGTTCAAAAATGCTTGAGTCTTCCAATGGATGAGTATGTTACATAAGACTTATAATGTGTCACATATATGGAACTACTTTGAGACCGGGCACGACAAAGGTGAGCATGACAGGGCCAGTGCATGCATCAATATCGCACTATGAAGGGAGGAGATGAGGATTACAAGAAACCCCCATATCAAAGATGCAGAATCCATAGTTCAATGGTGCTCTGCAACAATGTAAGACTGAACTAAAGTGCAACATACATCAACTCAGGTAGGAAGGCCAGTCATGAAGTTTTGGCATGTGGTTGACATAGATCAATCCCGTTCCTCTAGTTGCAGCACAATATAAGGAAAACATGGATTTCATTCAGTTTGAAGCTCAAACAACCCTCTATTTGAAATATGGACGCAGAAACTTGCTTGCTTTTGCATCCCTTGTAGCAGTGGTGAATCGGATGAATGCGAATGCATGGATTGGGTTGATTATTGGGATCATGTGTCACTTGTAGTAGACCCACATGTAGTCAGTGAAACAAACCACTTAGAGGAGGTTCAATCAGCGATTTCGACAGACTACGACCATATATCAGATCTTGTAGAACCAGGACACATATATGCAGTTGTTGCCCCAAAGACAATGAATGGGGCACAAATTATTGGTTGGAACGATGAAGTTCGAGGTAAGAAAATCCTAAACGGATCATTGATTGATGATGAAGGCAATGAATTTCCTATTGGATTGATGGTGGTTGAGGGTGAATATCTTACACTAAATGGGAAATCAAGAAGAACTACTCGGCATGTATTCATGGATTACAGACTAGGTTCTGTGGTCTATCACTTCACAAACTTGATTGTTGGAATGAACATCCATCTATAGATAATGTCAAACAAGAACTCAACCAAGGTACGTTACTTCTTGCCTCATTCATAGAATGAGAGATTGATGGAGGAAATTAGCATTAGAGAGGATCCAGATGGCTATATTGAATGAAATTGGGTTTGCATTTACACTCCACTTGGGAGAAACCCTAGTTTGCATAATCTTCCCTGGAGGCATGCCTGAACCGTGCAAAGTTGGGGGGGGGAGGCCACCCTGGCCATAATCCCATGCCACAATCCCAACAAAACCAACGGTTCGTCCATTAGATCCCTGGTCAATGTTCTATGCTGAGTTGCAGTAGGCCTACAAAATCCATTTAGGGATGCCTAGGCCAATTCAAGGTCGAGTCCCCATACCAAACCGGGCAGAGATTTCCAAATTCGTCGTCTCCTATAGGTGTGTTTTGGAATGGTCTCCATGGGCACACCACCCTCGACCACTCAGCACAAGGTTTTACAGGGTTGGTGCACCGTTGCAAGGGTTGCATGGACCCCACTGGGGAGAAACCCTAGTTTTTAAAATCTGGCCTAGAGGCATGCCCGGGCCATGCAAAGTTGGGTGGGAGGACACCTTGGCCATAATCCCATTCCATGATCCCAATGGAACAGATGGTTCATTCATCGGATCCTCGGTCAACGTTCTATGTAAAGTTGCAGTAGGCCTGCAAAAGCTGTTCAAGGACACCTGGCCAATTCAAGGTCGAGGACCAAAAACCAATCCGGGTGCCAATTTTTTATTTCATCGACTCCTGCAGGTGTGTTTGGTATGGCATCCATGGGAAATCCATCCCTAGCCTCTCAGAACTGGGTTTTGTTGGGCCGGTACACCGTTTCCAGGGTTGCATGGACCCCATTTTCACGCGACTTTCAACTCGACATAACTCAACAACCAAAGGTTGGATCGATGAGCCATTGACTCTGTTGGTCTCCTAGCATGCCATTAACTCTAGTGGGACCTCTCCACCACGTTTGCATGGCCTAGTGAGTTCATTGTGCATCGATTTCATAAACTAGGGTTTTGCTCAGTTTCCTTCAATGCAACTCTCGCATTGGTGGGTCAACTCTACAAAACCATTCACTATTCCTAATCCGTAGGACCTCAACTTTAGTGCATTAAAAGTTTGTTGTAAAATAATGCGTTCAATAGGTTAATTACTGGACAGTATTAGCAGAAATTAAATGCTCAGAACAGGAATGAAAAACCACAACACTGATAGACAGATACAAGAAGAAAACACAGAAATAGAGTCACAACAGAAGTTGATATCGGAGTTCACCCCCTCCACTAGGCCACGTCTCCGGGTCCCTCTCCAATGGATACCGATCCAATATATCTCTTTGAAATGGTACAAAAATGGTTCTGGAAACAACTTCAGCAACTGTAAACAGTATGTTGTACAAAGTCTTGAAGACCTCTCTTGTGGAAGTTACAATTAGCATTCAAAGACAAAGAAAACTAACTATAACAGAGAATGTCGAATTATACAGTAACAACATCTGGCACTTCACGGCATAAGCTCTCTAAGCTTCTCATAATAGAGAAATGATGCTCTGCGCTCTAAAGCAATCTGCGTCTCTCCACTCTGTCTCCCCCGTCTCGGTGGCCAGCCTCCTCTATTTAAGAGTTCAGAGGAAGGATAAGTAACGAATTTTTCTTTATTGTCATTACAACCATATGCTAGACTGAATCATGCCATTCCTCCAAGTCACGGCCCAAGCGTTATGTTACCACGATGTTCCAGATCCCCAAAACGTTGCAACCAACTCCACGCATATGTGCCAACTCACAACATGTTGCAATGACTTGCAACTGGGCTATGCCACGTAACGTAACCATTTGATGTCACCATCGACTTTGCAGCATAGCAATGCCGTGGCATATAAGGACTTCGCCATATACCCGATCCATTGTCGCAGCCTATAAATGTCGTGGTATATAAGGACTTCGCCGAACCATTCGATATTCAACTTGACGGTGCATGAACTACGCGGCCCATGCCACAACTGTACGGCATGCGATAAGCTGCGCACCATGGGGTAACTACACGGCATGCGATAAGCTGCGCACCATGCAATAGTTGCGCGACGTGCGATAACTGTGCTGCATGCCCCTACGATAATTGCGCGCCATACTATAACTGCACGAGCTGTGATATAATGTTAGCATATGAGTTAAAACCATAGATTAATGAACCTTGTACCATATTGGATCAGTGTAATTTGAAAGATGAATAATCCACCGGATCATTCCTCCCCAATGGAGAGCTTTTGGATGACCAAAAGCTTGAATCATTTGGCAAGTAAGTGAGGGTATAGCTCCCTCACTTTTCCAATCTCCATCCATCTTGCTTTGCTAGGATGCATGCCTTTCAGCCCCACTCAAAGGTACTCAGCATTCCCCCTTCATGAAGTCCTTACATTTCTGTCAAGAATAACATCATCCTGCAACTCTTTCATATATTCAGGTGCCAAATCATCAACTGAACGAATCTGTATGTTATTTTCCTCATCCATGATCATAGGAGGCTCATACAGTTTAAGATTCTCAACATTGATAACTGAATAAATTTGCATGTATGGAGGTAAATTCAAGCGAAAAGCATTAGTACCGATCTTTTCCAAGATCTCAAAAGGACCATACCTGATAGGCTTAAGCTTTTTACCTTCACCTTTCATTCTTTCTTTGGTGATATGTAACCAAACCCTGTCACCAACCTGAAATTGATGATCAACTCGATGCTTGTCCTGCCTGGCCTTGTACTTTGCATGGTTCTTCTCCAATTATTGTTGAATTGCCTGCTGCACCACTTGGATCCTCTGAATGAACCTTATATCTTTGTCTGCATCATGATGTCCATCCACTGCATCTTTGCCAAAAGTGAATTCCATCGGTGTTTTTGGAAGATAACCAAAACAAGTTTCAAAAGGAGATCTTTTCGTGGAAGAATGAATTGCATGATTGTAAGCATGCTGTATATATTGCAACTGCTCATCCCAAAGTTTAGGATGTTTACTACAATATCCTCTGAGCAACTAAACCATTGTTCTATTCACTACCTCTGTTTTCCCATCGGTCTATGGATGAAAAGCTGTACTTTTCTTTAGTTTAGTGTCCATAAGCTCCCATAAAGTTAACTAGAATTTTCCCAAGAACCGGGAATCTCAATCCGATATAATAGACATGGGCAGCCCAAAATGTACCCAAACATTTTGAAAGAATAAAAGAGTTGTTTGTTCAGCAGTGATCTGCTTGTTACATGGCATTAAGATACACATTTTGCTGAACCTATCCACAACAACATATAGGTAATCATGCCCTTTTCTAGACATAGGTAGTCCCCCTACAAAGTCCATAGAAATACTTTCCCAAGGACGAGAAGAAATTGGAAGAGGTGTGTACAAACCCAATTTCCTATTGCTAGGCTTACTCGTTGCACACATAACACAACCTCTTATGTATTTAGCTACAGTTTCTTGCATTTGAGGCCAATAACAATGATTCTGCAATACAGACAACGTTTCAGTTACACCAAAATGTCCTGCAATCAATGAACTATGTGCTTCTTGAATCACATGCACTCTTTCTTTCTCTGGAATACAAAGTTTACCGAGATGATATAAGAGTTGATTATGCACATATTAGTTCTCTTCATGTTTACCATGTATTAGTGATGCATATACTTTCTTAAAATCTTTATCTTCTGCATACTGTTCAATATAACTTTCATGTGTTAATGAACTATTCTGAAGAATGATTGAAGCATTTGTAGGTGGCCTTGATAACATGTCTGCTACTTTATTATGAATTCCCTTTTTGTACTTGATTACGAGATGAAACTGTTGTAAGAACCCCATCCATCTTAAATGCCTACTTTGTTGTATTTTAGTTTGAGATTGTAAATATTGAAGTGGCTGATGATCAGTATGTATGACTGTCTCTTTTCCCATGATATAATGTTTCCACTTCTTCACACTCTATACTAAAGCATACAATTCTTTGTCATAGGTCGGATAGTTACTTACCGCAGTAGAGAATGTTTCTGAATGGTAACAAACTGGCTTCCTTCCTTGCATCAAAACTGCTCCCATGGCAAACCCACTGGTATCGGTTTCGATCTCAAATGGCTGCTGCAAATCTAGTAATGTCAGAACTGGTGCTATGCTAATCTTTTCCTTCAAAGTGTCAAAGGATCTCTGATGCTTGCCTCCCCACTGGAAAATTTCTTTAATGCTTATCAACTCATGTAATGGAGCAGCAATGGAAGAAAACCCAAAAATGAATTTCCTCCAATACTGAACCGCACCCAGAAAACTTCTGATTTCAGTAATGGTGTTAGGCCGTGGCCAGTTTACAATGACAGCAACCTTGGCTGGGTCCACTCGCAGGTGGCCTCCACCAATAATATGGCCTAGATATACTAAGGAAGTTTTAGCAAATTCACATTTGGACATTTTTACATAAAGCTTTTCCTTTCTTAGTACATCTAAAATTTTCTTCACATGTATGGCATGCTCTTCCCAAGTCTTGCTAAACACAAGGATATCATCTAGATATACAATTACAAAATCATCAATGAATGAACGAAAGACATCATTCATGACCCGCATGAAAGTAGCTGGTGCGTTACAGAGCCCAAAAGGCATCACAAGCCATTCATACAAACCCTGTTTTGTTTTGAAAGCTGTTTTCCAAGCATCATGCTCAGCAACACGGATTTGATGATACCCACTACGCAGATCTAATTTTGTAAAATAAGTTGCATGTTTCAATTGATCAAGCAAATCATCAATACAAGGAAGAGGATACCTGTTTTTAATGGTGATTTTGTTAAGGGCCCTATAGTTAATGCACATCCTCCAAGACCCATCCTTCTTCAGAACCAAGACTATAGGAGAGCCACAAGGAGAAGTGCTGGGCCAGATGACCCCCTTCTCAATCAACTTTTGAACCTGCTTCTTGATCTCCTCATTCTGCATTACAGACATCTGGTACATGGCTATGTTCGGGAGTGGCACATCCTGCTGCAAATGCATCTCATGCTGAATCTCTCTCTTCAGTGGTAACCCCTTCGGATCTTGAAACAAATCATCATACTTAGAAATGATGTCAATCAGTTCAGATTTATGCTTAGGGTGACATTCTTCAAAAGATTTAGAGACTTCATCATTTTTCATCTTAACCATCATCAACATAAATTTTTTACTAGCATTTACCAACCTCTTCATTTGTCCTGCAGAGACTATTGCTAGATTGGTTTTTATCTTATGTGCTCGTACAATATATTCCATACCTTCTTTAAAAAGATGATACTTATTCTAGTCTCTATAAAAGACTGCTTTTCGATCATACAAATATGGACTCCCAAGTACAATTCTACAAATGTCAAGTGGTACTACATCTAGTTCTACCTCATATATGAACTTTTCAGTAATGGCAAACTTCAATACACATTTCTTTGTAACTTGAAATCGTGTATCATTAGTAACCCAACCTAGAGGATAGGGCTTTTCATGAGTCATAGTAACTAAATGCAATTTCTTAACCACTTCTTCTGATATCAGATTTACTTGTGAACCACTATCAAACAATGTATCAATCTTTGTGTGATTTGCAATGACACGAACATGAAACAGTGCACTTCTATCTTTACCATTTTGCTTAGAAGTAGATGGCAGACTTGTACTTGCACTAGAACTGGATTGTGCATCAATGTGAAGTGAGATACTTTTATCCTTACCTTGGATTCCCACAGCTGTAACCTTTGTTTCATCACCTGAGTTGGATCCCAAGTCTTGAATAACGGCTGCAGTAGCTTTGGATTTTCCTTTATCTTTGTTTCCTCCATACTTCTTTGGCCTTAACTCCGAATGAAGTTTCCAACACTTAGAGACATCATGTCCCTTCTGACAATGCGAACATGTAGGATTTTCACCCTTTTTCTTAACAGTAGCCATCTTCTTTTTCCCCTTATCTTGACCTTTCGATTTGCTATCAAATTTAAAATATTTCTTCCCAAAAGTATCATTAGCATGCTTACCCCTGGCTTCTAAATGGGTAGCTTGAACACATACATCATCCAAATTACTGGGGTTAAACATTAACAAAGTATGCTTCAAATAAGAATGCATGCCACCAATGTACTTAAGAAGAGTTTCATGTGTATCTAATGCAACATTCAATGCAATAGCCCTCTTTCTGAATTCATGAGTATAATCTTGAATGCTTTGTCCTTTAGCTTGTCTAAACATTTGCCAATTCATGGTTAATTGCTGCATGTGACCTAAAGGATAAAATTGCTTTCTTAATACTTCAATGAATTCATTCCAAACTGAAATAATTTTACCATTCTTTCGAAGATCTTGCTGAATCTTGCTCTCCCACCAAGTAAAAGCCATTCCACTCATCCTCAAAGTGGCCAATTGAATCCTGGAAGGGTCATCACTAATGCCCTGCACCCTGCAATATACTTCAAGCTGCTTGATCCAATTGTCCAATTTTTCAGCATCTACATCTCCATTATAAATAAGTAATTCAAATTTTACATCCAATTTGAAATAAGGCATATTAGGACTTGCATTATTTAAATGAGAAGTATGAGAAGAAGAAAAAGTCTGTTTAGTGTCAGGAGGATCACCATCACCTCCTACTCCTTTACCCTTTTCTTCTGGCTTCACTTCTGCATCTATGGATGAAGATCCTTCTTCCTTCTTCTTCCTTTCTGCTCGCTCATTGAGTAGAATTCACATCAGGGCTTTCATGGTCATAAAAGCCTCTAGAAACTCAGTTTCAGACATAACAGGTTTTTCCCGTTCGGTATGTCCTTCTTCTTCCCCTCGTGGAGAAGACATGGTTCTTGAGAATGTTCTCCTGGAGCCAATCTCAGGATCTCCTTCAACTAATTCTCCTTCACCACGCTTTAACCTGGACCTGGTAAGCATTCACAAACTTGCACAACAGTCAACCAGCTCTGATACCATAATATGATCCATAGGACCTCAACTTTAGTGCATTAAAAGTTTGTTGTAAAATAATGCGTTCAACAGGTTAAATACTGGACAGTATTAGCAGAAATTAAATGCTCAGAACAGGAATGAAAAACCACAACACTGATAGACAGATACAAGAAGAAAACACAGAAACAGAGTCACAACAGAAGTTGATAATGGATTTCACCCCCTCCACTGGGCTACATCTCCGGGTCCCTCTCCAATGGAGACCGATCCAATATATCTCTTTGAAATGGTACAAAAATGGTTCTGGAAACAACTTCAGCAACTCTAAACAGGATGTTGTACAAAGTCTTGAAGACCTCTCTTCTGGAAGTTACAATTAGCATTCAAAGACAAAGAAAACTAACTATAACAAAGAGTGTCGACTTCTATAATGACAGCATTTGGCACTTCGCGGCATAAGCTCTCTAAGCTTCTCATAACAGAGAAATGATGCTCTGCGCTCTAAAGCAATCTGTGTCTCTCCACTCTGTCTCCCCCGTCTCGGTGGCCAGCCTCCTCTATTTAAGAGTTTAGAGGAAGGATAAGTAACGAATTTTTCTTTATTTTCGTTACAACCATATGCTAGACTGAATCATGCCATTCCGCCAAGTCACGGCCCAAGCGATATGTTACCACGACATTCCAGATCCCTGAAACGTTGCAACCAACTCCACGCACATGTGCTGACTCACAACATGTTGCAATGACTTGCAACTAGGCTATGCCATGTAACGTAACCATTTGATGTCACCATCGACTTCGCAGCATAGCAATGTCGCGGCATATAAGGACTTCGCCATATACCCAATCCGTTGTCGTAGCCTATAAATGTTGCGGTATATAAGGACTTTGCCGAACCATTCGATATTCAACTTGATGGTGCGGGAACTACGCGGCCCATGCCACAACTGCATGGCATGTGATAAGCTACGCACCATGGCGTAACTGCGCGGCATGCGATAAGCTGCGCACCATGCAATAGTTGTGCGACGTGTGATAACTGTGCTGCGCACCCCTGCGATAACTACGCGCCATACTATAACTATGCGGGATGCGATATAATGTTAGCATATGAGTTAAAACCATAGATTAATGAACCTTGTACCATATTGGATCAGTGTAATTTGACCCCACTGGGGAGAAACCCTAGTTTTTAAAATCTGGCCTAGAGGCATGCCCAGGCCATGCAGAGTTGGGTGGGAGGACACCTTGGCCATAATCCCATTCCATGATCCCAATGGAACAGATGGTTCATCCATCGGATCCTTGGTCAACGTTCTATGTAAAGTTGCAGTAGGCCTGCAAAATCCGTTTAGGGACACCTGGCCAATTCAAGGTTGAGGACCAAAAACAAATCCGGGTGGCAATTTTTTATTTCATCGACTCCTGCAGGTGTGTTTGGTATGGCATCCATGGGAAATCCATCCCCAACCTCTCAGAACTGGGTTTTGTTGGGACAGTACACCGTTGCCAGGGTTGCATGGACCCCATTTTCATGCGACTTTCAACTCGACATAACTCAACAACCAAAGGTTGGATCGATGATCCATTGACTCTGTTGGTCTCCTAGCATGCCATTAACTCTAGTGGGACCTCTCCACCATGTTTGCATGGCCTAGTGAGTTCATTGTGCATCGATTTCATAAACTAGGGTTTTTCTCAGTTTCCTTCAATGCAACTCTCGCATTGGTGGGTCAACTCTACAAAACCATCCACCGTTCCAGTCTTGGTAGTGTTTCCATATAGAAATTTTCCATACACACTTGTTGGAGCAAATGACATGCAATCTTGCTGCTTCATTTTTTTTTTCGCTCCTGGACCGAGAGTGACTAAGTGTCCCTGAACGACATTTTCATGCGACTTTCAACTTGACATAACTTGGCAACCAGAGGTCGGATCTGCGAGTCGTCAGCTTCATTGGTCTCCTGGCATGCCATTACCTCTAGTGGGCCCTCTCCACCATGTTTTCATGGGCCAGTGAGTTCATTGTGCATTGGTTTCATAAACTAGGGTTTTGCTCAGTTTCCTTCAATGCAACTCTCGCATTGGTGGGTCAACTCTGCGAAACCCTCCACCATTCCAGTATTGGTAGTGTTTCCATATAGGCATTGGCCATACACACTTGTCGGATCCAACGATATGCAATCTTGCTGCTCCATTTTGTTTTTTGCTACCAGACCGAGAGTGACAAAGTGTCCCTGAACGACATTTTCATGTGACTTTCAACTTGACATAACTCAACAATTGGAGGTCGAATCAATAAGCTGTTGAATCCATTTGTATCCTGACATGCCATTACCTATAGTGGTCCCTCTCCATCGTGTTTTCATGGAGAATGATTTCATTGTGCATTGGTTTCATAAACTAGGGTTTTTCTTAGTTTCCTTCAATGCAACTCTCGCATTGGTGGGTCAACTCTGCAAAAAACTCCACCGTGCCAGTCTTGGTAGTGTTTCCATATCAGCATTGGCCATACACACTTTCCGGAGCCAACGACATGTAATATTGCTGCTCCGTTTGGTTTCTTGCTCCCGAACGGAGAGTGACCAAGTGTCCCTGAACGACATTTTCATGCGACTTTCAACTCGACATAAGTCGGCAACTGAAGGTTGGATCGACGAGCCTTTGATTCCGTTGGTCTCCTGGCATGCCATTACCTCAAGTGGGCCCATGAGGACTTCACTTAGTGAACCTATCACAAAGCACGTGCGATCGTGGGATATTAAAGAATAGCCTTAATTTTGAGAAATATTGACCCAAACTCTTTTTGTTGAAACCCCCTCCCAATACTTAAAACCTCCTCCCACCCCTTTTTATACCTCAATCCTTATAAACCATCCTACCCACCCCCACCTTAAACCCCTCATCCCCTCAATACTTGCAATATATTGGTTCGATTTTTGATAATTTTAAAACCCACAATATGAACTAATGTGATAGGATATTGGTCAACAAGTGAAGCCCCCGTGAGTGGGCCCTCTCCGTCGTGTTTGCATGGCACGGTGACTTTCATTGTGCATCCAATCACACTTGTGTTATTCAATTTGGACATTGCAATCATCAAATATGACTATTTTACTAAAGCCACTTGTTTAAGCCTAAGCATGGAAAAATTTAAGGATCATAATTTCTTAAAGTGTAGAAGCATTGGTGAATCTTACTAATTCTTGAATTTTTAACCATAAAATGTTTGACCATATTTTCAACCATAAAATGTTTGGTGATATATGAATTTTTCTTGTTGTCCAAATATTGTGTACTTGCATATTTAAATTTCAACTTATATTATCTTCATGATCGGGTATATTCTAGCATTGGTTATGAATTCTAATTTGGAAAATATTTGGGTTGAATTTGTTAAGTGATTTAACACATATCTTGACAACAATTTTTTGAACATATATCTTCAAAATAAAAGAGTAGATTTATTGGCGTTGTAATTTGTTGTAATAAGAGATTCTAGATATGTTATATGCTTGGAAAGAGTGCCCTAAGGGATGTATCTTCGTGGTGTTAACATACACTTGGACTAGGGTTTATTTTGGTGGGTTTCCTTGTGATATTATGATGAAGATAAGTGAAATATTGGACCATAGTGACCACCTTCACACACATGTTGAGGAGAAGAAAATGAGCATAGTAACCACCTTGGCACACATATTGACGATAAGCATTGGAGCATTGTAACCACCTCTGACACATATGTCGAGGAGCATTGGGAACAAGAAGATGTTGTACACAAATAGAGGAGGAATGCATTACATGAGGAAACTTGGATATCGATGAGGACACTAGCATTTATATATGTAAGTAAACCTTGGAGAAGGAGATATAATACTAGAGGAATTGATGGTTGTCTTGTAGATTCCGTAGCTCTTGTTGTGAAGGAAAAGGAGGTATAATTAGGGTTCCAACCCTATAAAATATACAAAGAAAATAAATAATGTCTTTGGTGATATTTCAGTCCTATTCTTATGTGATACATGGAGGTTAGGGAAAGACCATGGAAAACTTAACTTGATAAGTCTCGAGCTTCTTTTGATGCCTTGCTTAGAAGAAGATTTTTTTAAGTTTAGTTGATTTTCCATGAAGGTCTTGGTGATTTTGTTGATGTAATAGTCAAATACCTAGGGTTTGAGGAATCATCCTAGGATAGACATGTTGACGTCGAAACTCGTGCTTGACTTCTCTGAAAGGCCACATGCTTCTACAATGAAAGATGATCGGGGTTTATAAAACCTAATGAGGAAAAGAATTATAGTGTGGATACCTTAATGACAACAATGATAGTTTGGGGCTAGCATCGCTTATGGTTTCCACAAACTAGGGTTTTATAAAGTAGAAATTCACATTCATAGAGATCATGTGCTATGTTAGTCTCACTTATGTAGAAATACTTAAACAACCTACCTAAGCTACATGCATAAATAGAAAAAAAAACTAGGGTTTCATGAACTACAAATCACAAACATAAAAAATAAGGATTACAAATACCTAGACCATATACCTAATCTATAAGAAAAAATGTCAAGAAAGCTAGGGTTTCTTGAACTAGAAAACATAAACTTAAAAGCTATGGTTCACATATTTAGACATAGAACTACAAACTAGGGATTATGAAATCATTAGATTTATATCATTAGAGTTTTTAGTCTCACTTAACTAGAAACTAGTAGAACCATATACCTAGAAGATATATACCTACACTACAACATAGCTAGGGTTTCATGAACTACATTGGATGTAATTTTCCTTTCAATTATGCATGTGGTTGAAGCATGTTAGTGGTGTTGATGGGACATTATCATCATATTGTACAAAGTCAACCTATTTTGCAACCGACATACATTGACATAGACCCCAATCAATCCACTTTTCATGAAGATAGAAATGTCAAACTAAGAATGATTGCTAGCCAAGTCAAAATGATTATGACAATTCAAAACACTAATTTCGAGCTTGCCAAAATGAGTGTACAATCCCAAATGCAAGTACTAATGATAAAAAAGAGTTGAAATGGAACTTTGAATTAGTGAAAGGTATCGTCAAAACAAAAGTATTTCCAGCCAAGCATTTAGCATTATGACAGTCCTATATTTCACTTTTTAGCTTGTCAAGACAAAGGTACAATATTTTAGGTAAACACCAGCGAAAAAACAATTTTATAAGTGCCAAGTTTCCAAGACAATGGGACTCTTAAACCAAATAAAATTTCCAGTCAAGTAAAATGTCTTATGATAGTCCAAGATGTAATTTCCAGTCAAGTAGGAATGACAACAAGTATATTCACTTGGATTTTGATGACACAATGACTTGCAAGCAAATCAAGGCCTTTTCTTGTATTTTTCCAAATTATGGATGTTTATATACCACTGTCAAATTTGTTGAAGTATGGCTAGGAATGATTATTTAGATAAAGTCCCTTTAGGGTGTCTTTGTTCCACTTTAAATTGGGATATAGAAAAATTTGAGGTGAGGCATTAGTGTAAGATAGGAAGGCAAGGAAGTGACATTAGGCTATGATAGGTGGGTAAGAAGGCTATTAGGGCTTCCCTAAATAGGATATTACAGTCAAGAAGTTAGGGTAGCTTAGGATGAGTTAGTGGTGTTCTAGGGCTTTCCAAAATGGATATTACAGTCAGAGATATTATAGAGCCTCTTTCTCCCATAATTTTTTAATGTATGAGTTGTGGAAGATGAGATATGCTTTACTTATTTCGCTATGGTTTATAAAATGAGTGCCCATGAAGCTCTAACCCTAACTTATGTGAAGCAATCCATGCTTAATCTTTGAAGTATTTCATTTGATTAGTCTATAAAGAATATGTGACATATGACTACAATCCTAGGCACGCTAATACACAAACAAAAAGGCACTTTATAAGAGGCCATAAGAGATGGTTAGGTAGGGTTGTTGTTAGGGTTTCCTTCCTAGGTTTAGGGTTTCATCATTGATTATAAACCCTAGGTTATGCATGCTAACCTTTAAACTTTAGTTAGGGTTAGGGTTTCCTCATTGATTCTAAACCCTAGGTTATGCATGCTAACCCTTAAATCGTTAAAATTGCAACAAGTACAATAGATCATTAAAATTGCAAGTGCTCAACAATAGCATAACAAATATGTATGTATTCAATGAGAGTAAGCAATGTCAACTTCATCTTAAAATGATATGAATTGCTAAATTTATCAAAATAAATGTTTGCCAAGTAGATGTAACAAATGCAAGCCAACAATAGTCATGTTCAATATGATTCTCAGCTCATTAATATTATGAAATTTCCAGTCAATTAAATGGTAAGAGAATATCTTTCCAATATCAATTTCTAGCTTGCAAAACGAGACAATAATTACTATGTAAATACCAAAGGAAAACAAGTGATTTCTATTGCAATTTGGATAATGAATAAGACTGTAGGTGTTAGTATGTTGGTTCAATATGAGTTAGGGTTCTATAGGATTTAGAGTTCAACAAAGGGCTAGATGACATTCTTCATGAAATTCACCTTGAGGAGAGAAGAAAGTATTTAACTTTGTAGCTTTTGTGAGAGAAGAAGGCTATGGATTGTTGTAATTGACAAACCCTAAGGTTAGTTGGTATGACAAGTCGAGACAACAAATTGAAGGGCTGAGGGGTGAAGGGAGGCTTGGAAAACTACAAAAATATGTCGATAAAATTATTCCGTAGAAAGAAGAATACTTCATGGAAAAATTTGCTAGATTGAAAAATTATTTGCAATATGATTTACAAGATCACGTATTTGGTATTTCAAATTATCATTGTTATTGTAAATGTTTATGTAGTTCTGTAATTTTTTGTTAACTAACCTACAGTGTTAAATTTTTTATGCATTTTATTGTGAACATACAGACTTTATTGCTTCGCCAACAATAAGTATTGGAAGCGCATCAACTGTAAACTACTACTGCATTCGACATAATGTATGCAAATCTGTAATAAAAAGAAAAGTAATATAAAAAGTGTAAAATGATATATTAATATACACAAATTTCCAATCATATACAATAGTAGTGAAAAATGGAACATCGTTCCCAATGTCTATACAATGGAATCTTGTGTCTTATACAAAATATGGCAACTCGTGCCCTATACAAAATATGGCAACTCGTGCCAAAATGCCACATCATGGCTAGTGTACATAGGAGGGTCTCTCAATCCTCCTGCCCACCCTCAGAGCTCTTAGGTGCACCTCCAAAATCGATCTTCCTTTTCTTTGAGCTAGAGGAAGCTCGATTCTTCTAGCTGCTTCGACCACCTCCCCTTGGGCTCTGAAACGACAACAATTAAATGTCAACTCCTACAGGCAATTATACAAGTATAAAATACATTTTAAAATTCAAAATTACATTTTCAAATCTTAAATAGCTCACCTCAGATGAGATCGTAAGTGGTGAGCGGGCTACCCTCCTTCGTGATCCAAGTCTCTCGACAATGCCACGCTGCAACACTTAAATAGTAAGATAACTCATATAATTTACTGGTTATGTTAATTTTCATTAATATTGCACGAGATTTTCATAAACTAATCAATATCACCGTGAACACAAGACGGTGGTCCTGGGGCTGGCAGGTGGAGAAATCAGCTGGTCCTTAGGGGTGACAGGTGGAGTACTGGGCTGGAAAACCTGCTTTGATGTTAGGGTGGATGTCATAGCGGAGGATGTAGCCACATTGACGTTGTCTACAAAACTAGGGGGCACGGCGGGAGAGGGCGTGGACTGGAGTGGGAGAAGTGGTGATGTACAATGATAAACCCCAACTTGATGTAGAATGGAACAAGCCACCCTAGAAGAGGAAACAAGGGTGGTGGGGGAATATGGGGGAGGGGGCTGATTTTTGGGATGGGGTGGAGGGATGGGTGAATTTGGATGGATGGTGTATTGTGGTCGGAGGGGGGAGGGTGGAAACATGGGAAATTGAAGGGAGGGAGTGGATGGGTGGGGCAGGGGTGAGTGAGCGAAGGATGTGACGAAGAAGGGGGAACTGGATGGAATGGGGTGGGGAAGGATGCAGGGAAATGGACATGTATGCCAGGGGCTACACCTGACATATATGGTGGGAAAAAGGAATTTGATGGAGAGATAGTGACATCGATGTGCCTATGTACTCGGACCTGCATACATATTCATGGCCTCATATAACTATACAAATATAAGCCATCAAAACTGAAATTAAGTTTATACTTTATTACAAGATACCTACTTGCAAGGGGATCTACTGATACCCATCAGGGATGGCTGGTCACTCACTTCTGTGGACATCTATTCATTTGCACAAAAATATTTAGATTCTATTACTAAATATTAACTACATTGGATGACAAGATTAACTACTAACATTAAATTTAATTACTGAAAGAAAAATACCTCTGTGTATGGTGCCACGATGTCCTCTGCAGCTGCCATGGCTCCATTTAGGTTGAAGGAACCAACGTCCTCCCACCCGGGTGTTGGAGACTCAGCACTGAATAGTTGTACATTAAAACAAATCAAGTCATCAACATCTGGTTCTAAGTTAAATTTATTAGAAATTATCAGATTGCATAATGTATAATCAATGCTTGAACATTAAATAAAACAATAGCTAACCTGGTGTAGGTAGCTCTCTGTGGCATGCTGCTACGTGGGAACATGTCATGGACGCCCACAATGAGAACAACGAAGTGGCACTAGTCCCGTCGAGCTACATGGATCATCCTGGCTACCATCTGTAGCGTCTCTCCCTTGCCCACCACCAGTAGACCATGCAGAAGTGTGTCTCTCGAGGTGGTCCTACTCATTCTACGAGGACATAGCCATAAATGTGGTATACCTGAGAAGGTGCCATGTTGCATGTCTAACAGACTCATGGATCTCATCTAGACTACTACCAAACCCAGGGGGTTGAGGAAGCGGTTTTGGCTCTTTCCTAGGTGTAGGAGGTCCTCTAAGTGGGTTACGGTGGGCGTGATGTTGATCTTGGGCTGAGTCAAAACTGACGTCCTGGAACTCGGTGATGTCGAAGTCGTTCACATGGAACCCTAACACAAACTCGACCCACAGTTTTCTGAGAAAATACTATGGGACCTCGACATTGTTGCATGGAGGCTTGTCAAAAACCATGAACCATCTCTTCCTCTAGTTTTCTTTCCATGGCTGGTAATTACACCAGTTCATGCAAACTCACCTCTTGCTCACATCTAGAGGCTGCTATGTTCTCGGATCTGTAAATTTGCTCCACATTTGGGCTTTTGTGATATTCAAGTTTTTTATTCCTCTTTGGATATACCAGTGCCATAATGTTCTCTCATTCAATCCCTTTATTCGCTCAAATTGGTTATCTCACTATGGGCAATGTTTATTGATTAGATTAGGTTTTATAGTGATGTGGTGAGGGAAACCCGAGAGGGTTCCCTGGTGTTCTTCAGTTCATCACTCAAAATTCTTACTTGGTTTAAATCCCCGTGTAATTCATCTTCGGGGTTTTCTTCATTAAATTCAGGGTTTTCTTCGTTTAATTCGGGGTTTTGGTCCTCTGATTGGTTTGTTTCATTCCTTTCTTTGGATGGTTCATTGGTATTTGTCATTATGTTTAGCTAATTTGTACCTGCAATATCAAATTTTTCCCATTTCAATTCATTTTCAACTTTTTTTAATTTTGTATTTTATTTGAAAAACAATAAAAAACATCAAAATAAACAAAAATATGGCATTCCTAGTCCATCTACCTTACTCCAACGTTGTGGGTGTCGTTTTATCCTGGTTGGACACTTCCATTGGGCTCCTTGGGGGTCGTTTTCGCTTCCTTGTGCGCTCGTGGGTGGGTTGTGAACAAAACCCACTGCTCACTATTTTTTTTAAACACATGGACGCGTGGGCATCCCTGTGTGCGATCGCACAAAACACGTGCATGCCTCTACATACGTGTGCACACACTTATATGTGAGCGCGTCATTAGGGGTGTGTGCAAACTCCTATTGTCCACACTGGCAATCCGGCCTGAAGGTTCGCCACTGCCGAAGTAGAAGTGCATGCAAGGATGTCTGCGCATTTTTTTTTTGTTCTACTCGCACGCTCCCATTCCATTATATTTGGGTAGCAGGTCCTTGTGGGCGCCCTTAACAATATAACAAACTTTGAACAAAACTTGTTAATATTGAACTTTACAATATGAATTCATTAAATATGGTCAACTTAAATTTATTTTAAATATCAAGTTATTTAAAATATAAATAACTTTGAATTTATTAAATATGATTAACTTAAGTTTATTTTAAATATCAAGTAATTTAAAATATAAATAATTTTGTATTTATTGAATATCTATTAAATATAATGAATTTAAATTTAAATTAAATTTATTTTTACATAGGGGTATATATCTTAGAATTTTGGGGTGGACAATCATTTATGTTTTTTCATCTATGTACCAAAATGAACCAAGTGTACTCTCTAGATTGATTTTATGGGGGGTTGTCCAAAATTCATAGTTAACAATTTCAAAAAAATAAAAAATAACTTAGTTAACATTTGATAAATACAATTAGCGACAATTGGAAAATTAAACTTCAACTTCAACTACTATGAACTTAACTCCATTGATGATACAACTATTAGCTTAACTTCAATTCTAATCATGACTTTTACTTGAAGTGCAATTTTTGATATAGTAACTATTAAATTAACTATTAGATACAACTATTATCTTTAACTTCAATGATTCTATAACTATTAGCTTAACTTTAACACTACTCGTGGTTATATTAAATAACTATTAGGTTAACTCTTAAAACTTGGTGGGTTATATTGGATAATTATTAGCTTAACTTCAACTCTAATTGTTGTTATATTAGATAACTATCAGGTTAACTCTTGAAACGTGGTAATAACAAACGATTAGATGAACCTCTAGTTGTACATGCAACACCAAATAAGCTTTTCATTTGGTAGGGTAACATCATGAAAACAATCAATGACCTAATGTGCTCGAAAGGTGATAGGTTCAATGCCATCTATATATGAATTATAAAGAGAGAGACTTCTCAAAAATGTTTGTTTTGATCAAAATTTGATTAGCACCTTGAGTCCATAACTTTCATTAAACCCTGTATTAATAATTTATCAATTTGTCATTCTATGGCAATCCCGGTTCTAGATGAACTCCAAGCCGAGCTGAATCTACAAATATTTGTAATTGGAAGTAGGTCAATGGTGATCATATATATAGGATCTCCTAGGTACGTTGCAATCCATAAAAGGATGTGGATTGTGTGCTTACCACACCATTCAAAATCTGCAACCAGTAGAAAAATTAGATAAAACCATACAAACAATGGATCAGATTTTCTCAAACCCTCGTTCCCCTCACGTCGTTTCAGCCTTGAGGATTACCAAAGCTGCAAGTTTTAGGATTGTAATCCCCAGCACATGGAATCTAGATCTACATATGTCGAATCGATAAAACATGGGGAACAACCCTGAAGGGCCTCCACTGCTAGCAGCCGCACACAGAGAAATCATGGATAAAGGTCCAGCCGATTCATCTCGCATGTTTCTTTTTCGTTTGTCTAACTTGTAATGAATGCTCGTGCCCCACTACATCCGAGCAATCATATTCCGACGAGTTGTGGTGGGTGCCACGAATATGAAACCGCGTGTGCAGGGACTGTAAACATTCACAGTGTGCACGGCTGAGAATAATGGCGGCACAGAATCAAGTGGTGGAACCATACAACAGTCAAATATTAACTCTGTCTTCTACTTTTTCTTCTAGTTTTGTAGGATTACACACCTAACCACCCATAATGCTTTGAACTTTATTAGAAGGTGCCTTTTAAATCTTAATTAAATCGTTTCACCTTTGTTAGATCTCGGCGATTCAAAGATGTACAATCACAGGAGTAATTAAATCGTATCACACTCGTTGGCTTTCGGCGATTCAAAGATCTCCAATTACAGGAAAGTCACATTCGTTGGAATTGGGCGATTCAAAGATCTACAATTACAGGACGATTTATTGGTCAATTTGTACTTTTAATATGATGTGAGTCGTTCACAGACTTCGAACGTCTTACATCTTCGTGAAATGAGATTACAGTGTTAAAATTTCAATAAAAATTTATGAAAGTATATTAAAATTTAAGCAACAAATTATTAGAGCAATTCAATCGTACATGACATGATTGCATATAGTCATTACTCCCTATTCCCATTTGCAAGTATGACTTACTTTTGGACTTGAAATACATACAAGCAATCAAAATAAAGTATCCTTTAACCTAGTGGCAAGAACATTTGCACGCGTGGATGATAAAGAAGATTTATTGTCCTAATCGAATGGAAAAAGGTTGAATTAGGTGAGTGTGTGCTCGAGAGCAATCATTCCATCCGGGAAAAGTAATTAGAGATCCTTAGATCTCATGACCAAAGTACCCATGTACCTAAGCAAAGGAATTAGGACTTAAATGAACACTCAAGAATATTCTAACATGAGGGACCTTTTTATAAATTGATGTGAGTGCGTCTTCCTTTTTCTCTTCTTCACCACATAAGCGAGATGATTTTATTTTTGTACTTTAAAATATCATTTATTTCCTATTTAATGGAGAAATGGAATAATTATGTTGATATGGTGATTTATGAGAACTAGTTTTCATTGGGACGATGTGTGTACTTATTAGTATTAATGTGGTATAGAGATTGTCCAAGTACTAATAGTTATCTACCCTATGAAGTTAGATCTCATTTTTTCTTTGAATTTGTATTTCATTTGTAGGTATGCTTATTGGGTTAACAACAAATCCTTTATAAAAATAAGCATAGATGTAGAGTACATTATTTTAGTTCTTTGCAATAAGCTAAATCTTAGTATTTGTTGCATTGTTGGACTCACATCACACTAAACTTGTATGGATGGTGGAGAAGGACTTGTTGTTGTTTCCATTGTAGTAACAACATTATGATCTTTGTTCCCCAAGAATGTGTTTCTATAGAATAATTTGGATCTGATGTTCAAAAGAGACTTGCACGAGCCCAAAAATGTAAAGTCCTTGTAATGTTTGGTCTAGTACCACATGGTGCCAAAGAGGATGATGGCAGGATTGTGATAGAGGTATTAACACATATATTGGTCTAACATGTACCATCTTAAGTCTTTAGCACATATATTGGTTCGAAATGTACCATCTTATGTATTAGCACATATATTGGTATTAGAATGTACATTCATAGGATATTAAATAATACCCCTCTTTTCAATAGATGTTACGGAATTCCTACAAAAATCCTTCTATTGAACCCCCTTCCCAATACACCTTTCCAAGTTAAAAACCCACTAATTTCACTAGATATCTTAGGTACCCATTTTTTGTATGAAATTTTTAATACATGTTTTTATTTTCACCCTTAATATGGTGATATGGAACAACTGTTAAAACCTAGAAACCGTTGGAGTATCGATTGATAACTGTTGCACCTCTAGGAATATAATGTGGGCTAACCACCTCTCTGAGAAATCAAACGTTCTGCTTGGTTTCAATTGTTCACCATAATATGCAAGTTTTGGTGTAACGACAAACCTTGCATGGTATTAGAGATAAGGTCCCAGGTTCAATTCGCCTGAGCTATTCCCGAGGGGGGGTGTTGGAGTATCGATTATAACCGCCGCACCTCTCGGAATAAAAAAAAAAACCACCACCCTGGTAAAAGGACATTGTGCTTAGATTCATATGTTCACCAACATCTACAGGCTTTGGTGTACTGACAAGACTTACATGGTATCAGAGCTAAGGTCTTAGGTTCAATTTCCCTGGGCTAAGCTAGAAGGAGGGTGTTGGAATATCGATTGATAACCATCACACCTCTGGGAATATAATGTGGGATAACCGCCACAATGGATAATTGGACCTTGTGCATGGTTTCAAATGTTTACCAACATCTGCAGGTTTTGGTGTAACGACAAACCTTACAGAAACCTTGCATGATGAAATATGAAATCTTAGATAGAGAAAATATTTTAAGATGGAGAGAACACCCCACTAAACATGGTTCAACTTCATACATGGTCATTCCAATCAACTTCACACCAAATTCACTCACAAATCATATCTATTCAAACACTACTCTAACTCCAAGCACAATTAGACCATTCCACCTTCACACACAAGTCATACTTATTCATACACTAATATAGCTTCACACATATTCAGATTCACACCAACTTCAAATCTAGAGTATCTATTCAGATCCCTCAATACTGTATTCAACCCCCTATATACATAATTATAAATCCCCCTAACATTTGTATGTTTTTCTATATTATATATTGATTCCATTTTTAGCATATTAAATGCATCAATAAGAGTTCACCTACTATAATATTTCCTACTTAGTGAACCCCCATTCCTTCCTCACCTCAAGAGGCCTCCCAAAGTATGTAGAAGGCAAGTTGGGAGAGTTTATTTTGTTAAATTTTCATATGCTTAACTAAGACATAAGTATATCATTTCATTTTTCATAATAAAAGCATATAAATCAGGATCACTGAAAGAAACAGTATCACAAGAACAACACAGATTTATCCTAGGAAAACCCCTAAGGGAAAAACCCAGCAAAAGCTTCCTCAATATAGATGCCCCAAAAGGGAAAAAGGGAAAACCAACAAGGAGATCAAAAACCTGATTCTCCTCCTTCTCCAGCAACTCCTCTCCTCCACAAGTGCGCTATTCCAAGTGAGTGTGTGTGTCACAAATGAGGAGCACTACACCTCTATTTATATTCATCCATTTACTTAAAGTTTACTCAATCAACATGTCGGCTTAAGTTAACTCATGTAGGCTCGAGTTACACATGTAGGCTCAAGTAACCACACTGGGGTGCTGATGACCCACCTTTATAAAAAGAGGGGACTACCTCATGACTCTTATTAGTTCTTCCGATTAGGAGCATCGGGGTACAATGTAATACAAGTGGTTCTCCCGGTTGGACCATCGGGGACCACAAAAGATACATAAAGAATATTCTTCGAAGTTACAATATTTCAACACTCCCCCTTAACGAGAAAGGTATTCTACATCAACAACAACAAGAGTAGAGATAGCGGACATCATCAACATCAGCAGGGTAACACATCTATAAATCATTGGAAGCTTTTCAACATCATGTAGTCTTCATCTTCAATCTTCAGTCTTCATCATCAACAACATCTTCAGCATTTTGATCTTTCAATTTGCAGCGACATATTCAGCACTTGGACCTTTTGATCAGCTACATCTTCAGTACTTTGACTGGTTCGATCAGCAACAACATCTTCAGCATTTTTATCTTTCAATTAGCAACGACATCTTCAGCACTTGGACCTTTCGATTAGCAACATCTTCAGCACTTTGACTGTTCGATTAGTAACGACATCTTCAGCATTTTGAACTTTCGATCAGCAACATCTTCAGCACTTTGATTGTTCGATCAGCAACAACATCTTCAACATTTTTTCCTTTTGATCGGCAACATCTTCACCATTTTCACTTTTCGATCAATAACAACATCTTCAGCACCTTGACCTTTCGATCAGCAGCAACATCATCATCATATTCTAATCTGTCAAACATAATCATCATCACACTCTGATCTTTCGATCAGAAACATCATCATCATACTCTGATCTTTCAATCAGAAACATCATCAACATAGAAACACCATCATCATACTCTGATATTTCGATCAGAAACATCATCAACATACTCTGATATTTCAATCAGAAGCATCATCATCATACTCTGATCTTTCAATCAGAAGCATCATCATCATACTCTGATATTTCGATCAGAAACATCATCATCATACTCTGATCTTTCAATCAAAAACATCATAATCATAGTGCGTCATCGTCATACTCTGATCTTTTTAGATCAGTATGTCATCATCATCATATTTTGATCTTTTGATCAGTACGGCATCAT